>OMLC01024527.1:1392-13298 GCA_900302585.1 Regalecus glesne | reverse complement strand
CTCAGCCCGAAAAAGCAACGTGGACACTTCTCCATCTTGTAGACCCACCACCTACAGGAAGAACCAGAGAGGGAGCAGTGAAGGCAAAGGGTCTCAGTGGACCAGAACCAAGCAACAGAAGCTAGCATTAGGGACGTGGAAGGTCACCTCCTTGGGGGGTAAGGAGCCAGAGCTTGTGTGGGAGGTGGAACGGTACCAACTAGATCTGGTGGGGCTCACCTCTACTCACAGCATCGGATTCACTTTGGGATCCCCCAATCAGAGCTAGTGGATGTTGCAAAGGAAAGGAAATCTTGGAGGTCCCGGCCAAAATCTGCTACCTCCGCGACCCGACACCGGATAAGCGGTTGACGATGGATGGATGGATGGATGGCATTGTAAGATGCCGACAGCTGTACTCTCAGGCCACCATCCCTATTCAAAGATGGTCGTTCCCTAACATAAATGGCCTCCTTCACCCCCCTTTCAAACCAGCGTTCCTCCCTATCAAGGATGTGAACATCATCATCCTTGAATGAGTGTCCACTAGCCTGTAGATGGGTGTAGACCACAGAGTCCTGGCCTGACGTGTTGGCTCTCCTGTGCTGCGCCATCCTCTTAGCTAGCGTCTGTTTGGTCTCCCCGATGTACAAGTCAGCTCACTCTTCAGCTCAGACTGAAGAAGTCACCTGGTGAGTGACGAAACATTTCCAAATAGACTTCTGATCCAGTTGAACTGATTCACCTCTTTTTTGTGTTTTTTATGGAGATCTTAATAACCTGACAAACACGCTTAGTAAACACAAGAAGACCGCAGTACACAATCAGAAGCCAAGTAGTATTGAAAACATTTGGCATCACTGCAATCACCCCATAGCATTTGTGCTTGGCACAATGTGTAATTAAGTATATTGAAATATTTTATGCTTACTCGATCTCAAAGCTCACGGCACGTTTATGCTATCTACATGCAACAAATTTTGGTTTGTTTAGGTGTAATGTGGACTCAGGATTCTCCTTATTTGATTTTCCGGAGAATGGTTATTCAATTTATGTTTTACCATTTAAACAGGAACACAAACTCTGTTATCCATTATTTCATAATTTCCATTGTAGAGTTTAGACCGAAGCTATTGGGTAAATGGTAAATAGACTTGTTCTTATCAATTCCTTGTCCTTGCTTTAAGTCTTCCACTAGATTTAAATGTCCAGTCACTGGGCCCAGTGACATGCCTACATGAGTACAATGATCAGAAAATAGGTTAAAGTAGGTCTACTATACCCATTATATTCAAGAGCAAATATTCATTTAACCATCAAAATCATATCTGTGATTGTGTGAGCAGAGAAACACTTAGATTTTTTTGTGCTGCTCTATGTCTTCCTCCACAGCTCTGTTGTTGGTTACTTCTGGAATTTAAGACAAGCCAAGCTAGAACAATAAGAGTCAATCCTTCCATCCTGGAAGTCAGGCACAGTGATAAACCAGAGAAAATATGATGTTATTACACCAGAGGCCCTTGGAATTGTCCTCCCCAGCCTCTTTAAATTATCCTTATATTGTTAAAATTTGTTTTTCCTTCTTTTACTTTTCTGCCTGACTAGTTAATGAGAGCCAGCCAGCGTCATCATCTTTGTAGTTTTTCTTGATCTAATGGATGTGTGTTGATTCTGAGAGACTTGCTGTGTGTGGTTGTCTACAGTGATGAAGGGTTTATGGAGCAAACACTGGGTGGTGCAGAAATGGAGGCCTTGGAGGTTCTGCAGGGAGTGTGGAACAGCGTTGCAGACAGAGGAACTGGGGGACAGCGTCCAAATATCTGGAGAGACTGTGTACAATGGGCACGTTCCCAGTGGGAGACCCTCTACAACAACAATATCCAGCAGCTGCTCGACTGTTTCGCCCCTGAACAGGTAACGTTTCAAAGATGAATTAAAAACATGACAGTGTCATAGATACCAAGTACTGCTGTATTGTGGCTTTGTTATGAACAGAAGGATGCGGGATCATTGTCTTAAATTTGTAATTGAGAAGACCTTGTATTTACTTGAACATTTTTATTAAGTAGCTAACACTACACGGGGGCACAGCGGGGAGCTTGACAGCACAGCATTTAGCACTGTTGCCTCACAGCAAAAAGATCCTGAGTTTGAGTCCTTTCTGTGTGGAGTTTGCATGTTCTCCCCGTGTCTGTGTGGGTTTCCTGCACGTGATCGGGTTTCCTCCCACCATTAAAAAGACATTCATTTTTGGGTTAATATTCCTTGCCTGTGCCCCTGAGCAAGGTAGTAGGAAAAATAACCGGAGTTAGTCCCCAAGCAGTATGGCTACCCATAGCTCCTATACAGTAGGATAGATTTTTTTATGCAGAGAGCAAGTGTCATTGTTAGTATGTACAATGACATATGAATAAATCTTCTTCAACATATTGTTGACATAATATCCTGGGGGGACGCTTAATACTGGCATTGTTAAAGGGATGCTTATGTTCATCAGAGCTAAAGTTAGCTGTTATCAAATGCCCAGATAACCCAGAAAACAAGGTGACACATCAGAAGCACTTCAAAACTTATGCCAAATAGCTTCTTTGAGATGATTGACAGGGATAGAAAAAAATCTGAGATGCATCTCTGTTGATGACATTTCTGTGAAATCCTACCTTGAATTAAATTGGATTGACAATATGGACCAAGTAGTAAATGAGGGACAGGCTCATAGAGAATAGTGTCTGGGGTGCAGAAAAATTAAGATTGTAAGATTCATATGAAAAAAACGGCAAAATCTTTAATGCTTTTCAGTAGCATGTATTTTAAGATGCTGTCAATTACAGCATTTATGAAGGGGTTGTAAATCAAATCCATTCCAACCCACCACACCGAATCTATGCAGATGGTACTGATAAACATGAAGCTAAATTTTGTGATTAAGTGAATAAGAAAGCCAGGCTCAAGAGGTGCTTCCCATCTAAAAGGTCAGTGCCCTGCAGTTGATGGTGATTGACACGTGTATTGTGCATGTGCCTCTCCATTGCCCCTTGATGCAATATTTACCTTCAGCAATGCACTACAGAATCTGGAGAAGGACAAGATTTCTTATGAAAATAAACAGTACAAGAAACTCATGCCATTTACTACAGCTTTCTCCAAGGCTTCACATAGCAACGCAGTGGGTCAAGCTATACTGTGAACGTATTTGGAAATTTGAACTGCTGATTTCCACGACTGATAAATGTCCCTGATTGGCTCGCAAGGGATTTGTAATCTGGTATGGCATGCAGACACAATGATGTCACATGTGTCTGTCATACCTGGGGGAAGCAGAGAGGGATTACTATCAACCCAGACTGACCCTCACTAACCCCAGAAACCAGCCCGGCAAATGACCCTGTCTAGCCTGTCTATATCCCTGCTAGAACTAGGGTAATAGGAATTCCTTGGACCGAGACTGATTTCTTTCCTTTCATATCCGGCTAAATTTTTCTTGTCATGAGAGTTGAACTGAGCGAAAGTCAATGGATTTTATTTTGTTGATTAAGAGAAAGGCGTCTTTGACTATTATATTTCATAGAGAAATGAGCCATGCTGATAAAGTTGTCCTGCTCTCATGTTCTGAAATATGGATTGTCTACGATTTGAATGGACAAAATCAATCTGCAGGCTTGCATCAGATTTGTGTTGTTTAACAGATAAAATGGATTGTTTGGAATCTTTCTGGTAGTTATTATTGTTCTCCATATCTTGACTGTAGTTCCCCCATTCTTCTTTGTTGGTTCCCTTTATCCAAGAGTAAGGCTGGGGTTTCAATGTCCTCTTGGAGAGCCACTTTTGACCACATGAGCTCTATAAGGAAGTATGAAAAGATTACCAACGTCAGTTAATGCTGGCATACATGACCATGTCCAGACCAACACACTTTTGATGTAACAGGCACTGTGTGGGACATCATGCATTTGCAGGGCAAGTCATGTACTGAAGCACCCGAATAGGGGAACCTCTTAGATTTTGGCTGCAGGATTTCATTCTGTAGCACTAAAGTATTAAACACCTCATTTGGTTGTAAAATTCTTGTTTTGTACTGTATTTTCATTCGGAAAAGACGTTTAAAAATGAATATGCACATTCTCATGTGGTTTTCCTTTCCCGTAGAATAATTTTTATAGAACAAAAATGATTCAGCAATATTAAGAACCTTGGGTTGTAAAATTTAAATATCTTGTGAACCTGCTGTGTCAAGGCTAGATTCTTAAATATATGATTCCTACTTCATTGTTCATGTTCAAATATAATTCCATAGCCCACACTTCTCTGGGCTATTGAATCAACATGCCCGTTTTTTAAATCTTTGGTATCCCTCACTCGTGCTGATGGGTACTTATAATATTATTCCTGTCTGTATGGAGAGTGATCTTGTGTCTCACTCTGTGAGCCACCAGGAGATCGTCTTTGAAAGGGAAAATGCAACAGATACCATTTGGCCACTATTTAAAGCCCCCCCTGTTGTGAAGACTGCTTTTAAAAGAGACCGACACCCCCAGTAAAGAGACTGTCACTTTCCAAGCATATGGACCAGTTGGTTAGATCAAAGCTCTTCGCTCCTTTGTTCCTTTATCAGTTCTACAAATTGTGTAGTTTGCATACAGCTGATAATATTATTAGTACGGCTCTCCCAAGATAATGGTATATGCCACCTGGTATGTGTGTGGAGATATTTCATCAAATTATATTTTTGTTATATCAACTGTGTTTGCGTTACAGTCCAAACCTAAAATGCAACACCACTGTGAGCATATATAGCATTTCTGCTTTGAAGTATAAAAGGGTCACCTTATGGCGACAGGAAAGATCGTCATCCCCAAGGCTGAATAAGGTTGCTCTCTGACCTTTCAGATGGTCCAGGACAGGTCTGCGTTCTGTCCCCAGTGTTAAAACTAATCATGGAGAGGCTACTCTCAGTTTTTCTTTGCCACATGTCTGGAACAAACTCCTAGAAAATTGCAGGTCTACTGCAACTCAGTTATTTTAAATCAAGTCTGAAGAATTTCCCATTTGCTGCTGCCAATGGTTAAATAAAGTTTTAAGGTTTTGACTATCATCTTACACTGTAACTTTTCTCTTTCTATTTTTTAAATGACTTCCGTTGCCTTATGTTGCAGATCTTAATTCCTTTTGTGTTTTCACTTTGAATTGCCTTGATGCTGAAATATCCTATCCAAATAAATTTCCCTTGCTTTGGCTCTGTCAACAATATTAACGAGGAGTCTGATGGGGAAGTCACGTGTGTCTGTGCTGAGTTACAGGCACTGTGCCTCCATTGTGTATTTGTTAGCCGTGTTGGAATGTATTCCCTGTTTCCTTCTGTCAGCTGTTGATTGTTGTGATAAAAGGATTTCTCTCTGCTTTTTCCTCAGCTGACCAGCTCTGGTATTCCATTCTGGTCAGGAGCCAAGAGATGTCCTCATCCGCTGACCTTTGACCCTAACAATGTGAGTTTTACACTAGTTGTCTTTCTTTCTAATGAAAGAGCTCAGTTGGTGCCATACACCTGTGGTCCTGGTATGCCCCCCTAAAACACAGGAATCACTGAATGGACAGTATCAACATCTGAACACAGCTTCTCTTTCTATGTTTTGGATTTTTATCAGAACTAAAAGTGGTATTTAATATACGCATCAAGGGATATAACCACCCTCTCATACCTGCTGTTATGCACCTATCCTTTTGCAACAGTCAGATCCGAACATTGTATTGGCAACTCAACAAGACTTCTCTTTCCTCTTCCCCTCTTCGAAGATTACCATCTCACAATCTTTTTGTTTCACTCCTTTTACTGTTGAAATGCTTTTGTGCTCTCCCCTCACCCTCAGTCATCCCTCCTACCTCCTTTGCATCCTCTAACTTTCTGTCCTCACCTCCCTTGTTTCCTCTCATCAAGTTTTTTTTCTCCTCTTAAGGAGTTCTCCTCTTTGGTTTTTCTTTACCCGTTGTAAGTGTCAACATTTGTCGCCTCATCTCCCCTTAGAGAAGCTCTTTAGGACTGATAAGACAAAGGCCAGCTTTCAAGTATTTCTCCATCTATAAGTTCAATGCACAACAGTATTTTTTTCTGCCAGGGCAGGCTGCTCTTTGACACCAAATAAGTTAAATAACTCTTCAGATCTGTTATGGTTCTCTGGTGCATTCAATTGTACACTCCCATTGCAATCTTTTATTTTACTCAACTATGTGGTCACTTAATCACTTCACAATTGTCTTGATGTATTTCTTCATAAAATTGGTAATATGAAGTGCTCATATAGTCTGTTGTTGCTGTTTCATGGGAAATATATTTTTTTATGTATTTTACACACACACACACACACACACACACGCACGCACGCACAGTGTTTTTACTCGGTGTATGTGGCGGGACATGTGTCACCAAATTATCTGACTTGACTCTAAACAAAGGGTATGTGGTCTAAAATAGGGGCCATACAGTTTTTATTTAATGCATGTCTTTATCTTGAATGAATTGTGAAAACTTCAGTATAGTTTGTTAATAAATATATTGTGGTGTCACATGTTGTAGGCTACCCACATGGACTATGTGATGGCAGCAGCCAACCTGTATGGGCAAATCTATGGGATCAAAGGGACAAGAGACCATGCTGCTATCAGAAAAGTGTTAGAGACCATCCATGTACCCCCTTTCATCCCCAAGTCCTCTGTGAAGATCCATCTTACCGAAAAGGAGATGGAGGATGACAAAAAGGCAAAAATTGATGGTGAAGGTGAGTAACTGTCATCTGCTCCCTACTCTCATGGTGTTGCTGTAGGCCTGTCAACAACTGTTTCTCTGTCACTCCACCAGACAAGACCCATATGGAGGAGTTGAAAAAAATGTTGGCTTCTCCCTTGCTGAAGAGCCGAGCCATGCAGATGCACCCCATCAACTTTGAGAAGGTGAGGAAGCGGTACAGTGATATCGCTGCTGCACATCCTGCTGATGCTAGAAGTCACAGACGCAATGGCGACTAGGCCTTAGCAGGGAGCCATGCATAAATCAGTGGTTACTTTGGATGCTTTTTCTTTCTTTCTTTTTGACATCTTTGGGTCTTCAGTGACCCAAATCTGTGCTTGTCCCCAACTGAATGAGAGGACAAAGCTTGGTGGTATTCCGTGGGCTCCTTGTTAAAATATCACTGAGCAGGGGGTATATTTTATTAAGTGTGCATCCAGTTGGAAAGAGTGAGAAAGAGAACAGTTATAAATGAGGGAATGGCGTGGCTCGATTAAATGAGTTACAACATTGCTTTTATGGATTAAGGCAGTTTAGATACTGAGAATCCCTTTCTTCAATACTGAAATCCTTAACCAAGTCCCAGTTCCTCTTGGTCTAGAACTTGGGCATGAAACACAGACACCATCATTGACCTTTTGAATGACCCTCAAGATCCACTGAAGGTGTCAACTTGAAAATTTCAGAATGATTCTAAATGAGGTTTCAATTTGATCTTCATGCTCCACAATTGATTTTAACCCATTTCTCCATCTTTCAACTTGCTGCCAAAGAATGAAAAAATCTTAACAGAGATTAAGAATTATTATGGCAGTATTCTCCTTTATGCTACCAACGAACGCCTGACCAGTTCTGGCAGTACCTTCCATCTGACAGGAGCATTCTATGACAATTAGAGTTTTACTCTGCAACTTGGTATACTGGTTACCACTGCGTATTTTGTATCCTGTCCTCAACATTGTCAACCAAAGCCTTTGAAACGGTGCATTTGGAGTCCCAGAGGCCATATGCTGCTTCATAATACCTTCAGTATGCACCCACTCACAGTTTCACACAGTCACTTCTCCCCCTCTTTACACCTCCTCTCAACAGTTTATTAGTCTCTATCGGGTTATTAAATCATGTTTGGAGCTTTGTTGTTGGATTTTGTGTTGAGGCAAGGTGAGGGAAGGCAGGTGATCGGGGTGTATGAGGGAAGTAAGGGTTGTATCAGGTGTCACCTTGGATAAGAAGGACAACCCAAACTACCATGCTCCCCCGTCATCTTCTTCCTTGTCCGTACCTTTCGAGGTCACGCTGTGGATTGATGGAATGTGCGTCGGTGGATTCCACAGGTGTCGGGTTGTCGGCGTGGAGCTACCTCACAACCCCTTAAGCCAGCCCTGAGCAACTGTCACATCATTAGCCTTTGTTGAGCCGTACTCGCAGCGGCATGACCTCACTGGTTATGTCAGTCACAGCAGAAATCTGGTTTTCACTGCAGTCTGATAGGGTGAACAAGTCGTGTACTACAGTGATTAAAGTGACCCAACAACAAAGGCTTCAAAGTTGCAAAATATGTGAGCCAAGCATCTCATCCCAGTGGGTATGTGTGTGATATGGTATGAGGCATCAGTAGAGTCTGGCTTCTCAGATATTGTTCAGTGAAATTGGCTACTCATTCATGCACACTCATTTCATTCAACTTTAATGAGGTATAAATAACATTGCCAGTTGTTTCTTTGTTTATTAGAAGCTGTTATCAGATATTGTAATACAAAATAAAGCAGGAAATTCCTTTTTTTACCCCTTATTATCGCAGCCAGAAATATGACTTGATGATGAGAATAACATATTTGTATTGGTTATCTTTCCTGGTATAGGATGATGACAGTAACTTTCACATGGACTACATTGTTGCTGCATCTAACTTGAGAGCGGAGAACTATGAGATCCCTGTGGCCGACCGGCTCCAGGTCAGAAACTCTAAATCTCTCATTTTCCCATTAACTTTTAAAATAAATAAAAAAGAATCTGAGGAAATGGAGAAAGATGAAGGGTAAAAGAAAAGCAAATAAACAAAAGGAAAATGACAGAATATACCCTTCCCCCTCCCTTGGGGCAGTGTTTTTAGTCAGTGCACACACCTGCCCTAAAGCCACAGAGACAGCTCGCTCACCTTTTGTTCCTGGGGCAGAACTAATCATAGCACTTTACCTGTCGCCTGGGAGGTGACACCTGAGCAGGGTCCCTTTACCAGGCGTACTGGCAAAAACCAGACACAAACTGTAGAGATGTGAAGGGGGTTGTGTGTGTGTGTGTGAGTGTGTGTGTGTGTGGGTGTGGGTGTGTGGTTAGGGGAGTCTAGGAAGCCACCATAGACAATGTGGGGGGTGGGGGGGTCCCTCTTGTACCATTACAGAATCAGTGCATGTTGGATCTTGTGTGGAGGACAATTTCATCAATACCTCTTATTCATTTAGGTTTGTTCCCAGACGGGTCTTTCACAGGCATATTGTCTTCACAAACATAAACATCATACCGTCAGTATCCTATGTGACTCTCTTTCTTTTCTAAAGCCAGACTCTCTCCCTGTCACTTTTGCAGAGTAAGCGTATTGCGGGGAGGATCATCCCAGCCATAGCTACCACCACAGCCACAGTGGCAGGCCTGATGTCTCTGGAGATGTACAAGTTGGTGCAAGGCCATAAGAAGATTGAATCCTACTGCTCAGCCTTCCTGAACCTGGCTGTGCAGTATTTTGTCCTGTCCAAGCCCCGCAGGCCCCAGCACTTCACTGTAAGTCAGCTTTGTGAACTTCCTGATTTCTTTTATCATGTTCGTGCTGAACCAATGGAGCGTGTCTATGCAGTAGTCAGTCACTAATGTACAATACAAGAGTCACTTTATACAGGCCAACAGGCTATTACTATAGCTATAGCCATAACTTAATCATTTCTGTTATGGGGATAAATATGTTAAGCCATCCAGGGAATTCCATCCTTCCTTGTGAAAAGTACCGTAATCATGAATAAGTGCCCTTATAGTAAGAGACCACAGCTAAACTGTCTCCATTGGGCATATAAGCCAGGTCTTAAGTCAGCTCAGTTGAATCCACAGGGTTTTAGCAGTCTAGGTAAGGCAGTGGGTTAATGCAAACACACCTAAATAGACCACGTCTGCAGCTGTGTTTGCACAAATTAAATGAAATCAATGCCCACAGTCAACGATGATTCAAAGCCTAAAGAAGGAGGCTTATTCTTGAAAGAGAGAAACCATTTCAACCCAAGTCTACACTAGAGTGTGAGTCAATACCTGGATTGTGAGCCATGAACTGATATGTTGTGATTGCTAAGTTTTTAAATATTAATGTAAATTGGATGCCCGTCAGATTTGAAACCCAAACAAGTCTTTGGGTCACACTGTGGGCCGAAGACTAGGAGCGTGTCCAGATACATGACATGGCTGCCTCCTTACATCCTTACAGGCCTGACTGGTACCCCTTGACAGTTCACCTCTTATGGGGGTCAGGCTTTAGAACTTGCTCTGCCAGCTCTCACCAGGGGCCCTGAATCATGACAGACATGGGTCATGAGGGGTCAGACTGTGAGGTAACTCTGTCCCATGAGATGTAAGGGAGCTGTGCTGAGGGTCTCTGAGACAGAGCAGGTCTGGTTACAGATATGGTTTCCACCAAATATGCTGCAGCTGCATACAAGGGTGCCATGATGACAGAAGCAGCTGTGGCCCTCTGCTCAGCACTGAGGCTCTTGACTCACATAGACCTTGTGGAGCTCTCACAGTGTGGTTTCATAAACCTGTAAAAAGATAGTAAATCTAAACTATATATTGTTTCAGCATCAACATCACAATATATGCATATGTGCAATAGTCATTTTTTAAAGGACTCAATATGAGGCAAAGTAGGCCCATCAATCCCATTACGCTAAAACTTTGTTACTGCTTGATAGAAAATGAAAACTACTAGCAAGACCATTTAAAAAAGATATATAAATCTACTTATTTGACTTATTTTTTTTTAAAAAAACAGTCAAGAAAATGATGTATAGCTGCTCTTTATTTCATTTCATCATTTTAGTCATTTAGCTCAAAGAAGTTTGAATTAAGAGGTTTAAGAGGTTTGCACTTTTGCAATAGAATCTCAAATTATGTATTTTTTACGTGAATTCCCTTCAGTGATATTGCTACTTTAAGTGTAGTGTAATATGTTGAATTGGAGGACAGTGATATGAAGCCTCATGAATCCTTGCTAGGCATCACACCTCTTTAATTCATCCCCATCCAATGCCTATATGTAACATTACAGAGTGTGTAATGAATATTTTGTTTATTTCCAGGTTAGCCTGGATTAATGGGTTAATGAATTTATTACATTAGTGAATATTAACTGAACACGGTGGTGTCATGTTGAATCAACCAGAATATTGAACAACGGCCTCCTTTCCTAACGTCACTTTAATCATCGGTAGAAAAATACATTCTTTCCAAATGATGTTATTGAAGTTTAACGCTGCCCATATCTGGTGAAATAATGTAAGTTTTCAATTAATAACCCACTCAGCCCAACTAGATACCTAAAAACCGCAGAGTGGATTACTGTACTTAGCTAATAGTGTATCCAGGAAAGCTGTTTTCTATGGTTTTCCCGTTTAGTAAGCACAAATCCTTTAGGAATTGTCCTAAGCCGCATGGAAAGACTGATTCATCCACTGTCTGCTGGTAGTCAGTTACAGAGCACCACAGCCTGGAGATATATTGGAGTGAGGATCTTGTGTTGGTGTGGGGAAACGGGAGCCATTACATTTTCCAGAGCCATGCTCTTTCAGTATGGGCTTCACTTTTCTGCAGCCTCAGCTTTTAAGCTGCAGAGCGGAGGAGCCAGAAGAGTGACAGGAGGCCAACAGATGGAAAAGCTTGCCTGGGGTTCTGATCGGGTGCTTTGTGGGGGTTAGGGGACAACTTTTGGGTAACATACACACTTAGTCTCCCGTATGCACACACAGATAGAGATAGTACACAGAAAAAAAAGAAAAGGAGGTTTGATACCAAACCCTTTCTAGACATGTGAGTTGCAAATCCTCTTATGTGTCTGCCAAAGAAAATGTATCTGTCAACAGTCAGAATAGTTAGCTTACGTTCATCCATAACC
>OMLC01024491.1:1550-12116 GCA_900302585.1 Regalecus glesne | reverse complement strand
CCCATGGTAGGTACATTTTAACAGTGAGACACAGAATATAAAAAAATATCCCAGAAAATCTCGGTATATGAATTTTAAACATTTACTTGTGTTTTATTGAGGAAACAAAGTATTTCACCCCCATCAAACCAGCAAAGAATTCGGGCTCCCACAGACCTGCTATGTGACCAGGAGGCACAAAGATTATTCCTTTTACTTAATTAGTACTCCTCATTAAGTATATGTTACCTGTATAAAAGACACCTGTCCGCAGAATCAATTAATCATCAGATTCCAACCTCTCCACAATGTGCAAGACCAAAGAATTGTCTGAGGACTTCGGGGACAATATTGTAGCCCTGCACAAGACTAGAATGGGCTACAAGACCATCGGCAAGCAGCTTGGTGAGAAGGGGTCAACTGCTGGTGCCATAATTACAAAATGTAAGAAACACCAATTGACCATCAATCGCCCTCGGTGTGGGGGTCCACGTAAGATCTCACCGCGTGGAGTGAACCTGATCGTGAGAAAGGTGAGGGAACAACCCAGAACTACACGGCAGGAGCTTGCTGATGATCTCAAGGCAGCTGGGACCACAGTCACCAAGATGACCATTGGTAACACACTATGTCGTAATGGATTGAAATCCTGTAATGCCCACATGACCTCCCTGGACATGTGTCCTCAAGAGGGCACATGTCCAGGGAGGTCTGAAGTTTACCAATGAGCACCTGGATGATTCAGAAGAGGAGAGAAAGTGCTGTAGAAAGTGGTGTGGTCAGATGAGACTAAAATATAGCTTTTTGGCATCAACTCGACTTGCATGTTTGGAGGAAGAAAAAGCTGACTTGGACCCCAAGAACACCTTCCCTACCATCAACTATGGCGCTGGAAACATTATGCTTTGGGGCTGTTTCTCTGCTAAGGGGACAGGACAACTTCACCGGATCAAGGGGAGGACGAATGGGGCCATGACCATGTCCTTCCCTCAGCCAGGACACTGAAAATGGGTCATGTATGGGTGTTCCAGTAAAACAATGACTCAAACCATACGGCTAAGGCAATAAAGGAAGAAGAAAGAAGAAGCACATTGAGGTCATGGAGTGGCCTAGTCAGTGTCCAGACCGTAATCCTGTAGAGAATCTGTGGAGGAAGCTGAAGCCTCGAGTTGCCAAGCGACAACCTACAAACCTTAAGGATTCGGAGAGGATCTGTAAAGAGGAGTGAGCCAAAATCCCTCCTGAGTATCTGCGAAAACTTAGTGGCCAACTACAAGAAATGTTTGACAGCTGTGCTTGCCAATCAGAGTATCTCCACCAAGTATTGAGTCATGTTTTGCTAGGGGCTGAAATACTTATTTTCCTCAATAAAACACTAATAGATGTTTAAAATTCTATACTGGGATTTTCTGGGATTTTTTTCATATTCTTTCTCTCACTGTTAAGTATACCGTGAATCATTCATTTAATTGTAAGGGGGCAAAGTCACAAAATTAGCAGGGGGTAAACTACGTATTTCCCCACTGTATGTACACAAACACTTGGATTATTTTAGTAGGAGAATTTAAAGAAACACCTGAAAACAGTATTTCCTCCTTATGCGGTGAAATGACATTGGTTGGTGCTTGGCAACTCTTTAATAAAAACACTTTAGACTTTAAATGGCGTAAGACCTGTTATACAAGACCAATGAAATCTGTAATATACCAATTTCTTATCCCATGCTTTCTCTTACCACACATAAAATACATTTGTCATCTTTATGCTCCTTTGACAGACCATAAATTGATATTGCTCAAGCTACTGATGTTTGATATAGCCAACAGTTGTCAGGGTTACTGGGAATTAAACACATATTGTTTAGACAATTGGGTCTTTAACAGTGTTAAATAGTGCTTTGGGGAATGTTTTGCTTCTAATTACACAAGCATAACACTTGGGAGCTTATGGAACATGCTTACAGTGGCCTAAAAAATGCCCCAAAAAACTCCCTACTTGCTTTTTGCTTTTTGGTTTTGGAATGTTTTGACAGCTTCAATACATTTAGGGGAGGTGGAATTATCTACCCTCCGGTGTGATCATATGCACGGAGATTGACACTTGTTGTGAAACCTATTGCAGCTTTTTAGGGGCAGCATAGCTCAGTGGGTGAAGCGGTCGTCTTGCAATCTGAAGTTTGCAGGTTTGATCCTCGGTCCTGCAGAAAGCATGTTGACGTGTCCTGAAGCAAGACACTGAACTCTTAACTGCTCCCCGAGTGTCATATATTGGAAGCTCACTGCTCCTATACAATAGGATGGGTTAAAATGCAGGGAAGTCCAAATTTTCCCCTGTGGAACTGATAAGGGAATCTATTCTTTCTGACCATTTCAGCTAAATGCTGCAATGATTTTACCATACATTTTTCACAGGCCTCTTTTGTTGGTGAGCAGATCATAAAATCATCTATGTACTGCAGGAGCACACTGCCCTAAGGCAGCATGAGAGATTCTGAGTTAGTTTTCAGCACTGCATTATAGAAAGTGGGAGATTGTCAGTATCCCTGGCACAGTCTAGTCTTGTGAATGTGTAATATTTTCCATTAAATGAGAACAAAAACTAATACTGACTGTCCTTATGATGTGAAACGCAAAAAAAAATGCATTGACGAGGTCAACTGCATGGAAGCATTTCCCGTTTGATGGAACTTGAGACATAATAGTAGATGGATTGGGTACATGTGGTGCTCTAGGTTGAACTGCTGCATTCACTGCTCTTAAATCCTGCATAAATCTCCACTTGTCTACATGACCTGCATCTCTGATCTTTTAGACAGGGAACTGAAATTGAAAGCAGATATAATGCCATCAAGTTTCTTGTTGAAGCGGGTATTGATTTTGACAAGGCCGGTTGTTAGATTTAAGCATGATCACAAGTTCTACACCTTTTATTAACCCCACATCATTTTTGCCCTGGGCCCATAGGCATGCCAGCACCTGCTGTAAAGAAAACTAACAGATAACAGGGATTTCTGTGATGTCATTTAGGCATCAGTACCTTTCATGGTGTGCATCAAAGAGCTCATCTTCTTTTACTGTTGCAAATGCATGGCTTTAGATGTGTGTGTCTAGCACTAAATGAACAGTTCTGGTTTTCATTTACAACAGCTGGAAACGTCTGTTGCTACACCCCCAGATCGTTATAATGCTGAAGATGAGGATCTTCAGTGGGGATCCAACCAACAGCATTGTTACACATTCTTGTCCAGGCGCCCAGAAATAGCCACGGCTTGTTTTCACCAATGAAACTTGTGGAACTATAAACAGCACTTCAATAACTTGTTTCAGTGTGTTGGACAAGATAGCTGAGACAGCACAAGTCCCATCATTCCAATACATCCAATCTAGCGTCAACCTTTCCGATTCTTGACTTTCGCTGTACAAAGCCTTCTTGAACTCATTGCTTTCCCCCTGCATTACATGTGATATGCAATGTAAATGTTCTGGTACTCATACTGCTAGTGGTTAGATGCTTAGCTTCCTCTGCTTGGTTTTTTTTTACCAATGCAGGAGTGGTCCCCAAGAGCATCCAGTGCTACATGTACAGCAGAATCTCAGAGCTGTATTTCACAGATGGGTTATGTCTGACACCCTTGTGACCACTATTCCTTCAGGGTAGAGATTAGCAACTATTCCCAAGTTACACATCATGTCTCTTCCCATCAGATTTATGGAAAAGTGATGTGATAACAATAATGAACGGAATTGCCATTCCTAGAGTTTTCATGCATCTGCCACTCATTTTCAGAAGCAAATCAAATTCTGTATGCTCTATGACCGATTGTGTTGCATCTGAATTTACCAACAAGGTTAGGTCTTTTTTACTTAGTACTAATGTCTGTTTAAGTATTCACATAAAAGTATCTGTGGTGTACTTGACGTGTGTGCCAATTTCTTGTATCCTCTCATTTTCCTGTCTAGCCTCAATATGGTCAGTAGCCTGTGAAACTAATGGTGTGTACAATATCAGCTGTGTGGTTGTGAGTATGTGTGTCGGTGTGTCCAATGGTGTTTTCACTCTTCCGATTTGTAGGTTGGTCATCGTCATCTGTGGTCTCTGTGTCGCTCCCAGGAAGATCCCTGTCTTTGCCCAACTCTGCTGTCAGTCAGGCTATGTGCTGGACTGTCCCTGACTATCCCTTTGATTTCCACTAATGAAACATACATCTAATCTTCCAGTTTCCTCCGTGTCCACCAAGGCCCCTGCCACATCCTCTTCCACTTGAGGGGTCCACAGTGGTTCAGCAGCAGAACACACAGGTACAAGTCAGGTGCTATGGGTTTGTTCCCCACCATGGGGCATTAAGAGAGGGCATCCAGCCTTAATGGCCCATGCTTGGTAGATGTGAGACGTGTTGTAAAGTGCTTTGAGTGCTCAATAGACTAGAAAACTGCTATAGAAAAATGAGGCCATTAACTATTCCACACCCATGGCCCCCAGCATGGTTTATAAACAGCATTATTTGAAGATTATGTACCTCATGCACGTTGCCTGCGGTGTCATTGGTAAAGCATGATATAGGGTTCCTTGGCCTCTATGATGTGCTGGAAATCTGAAAACTAATCTAAATCTCGAGATAGATATTAGCCATGGTGTTTATTAGGCTTCCTGCAGGAAGGGACAGACATCGAGTGCAAAGCACACCGTTAGATCGGACAAAGTCAGGATGTGTGAGGCTGCCCTCTCGTGTCATTTAGCTAGAGCCTTGTACTACTTTGGTCACGTAAACACATAGATGTCCTGTGTCTGACCTGTTGAGTTTAGAGCCGAGTGAGCTGATAGACAGGAACTGTCTGGTTTCAGATTGAATTGGCAGTTAAGTGCTTACGTGAGCAGGATTATGTGGCGACAAAAATGGAATTTTGGTAAATTTCCATTATAATGAGGCAGTGACACCATATGTTCCCATCTACGGTGGTGTAGGTCCATGATCTGTGCTGCCAGCTGCACCCAGATGACCAAGATTTAAGTACTGCGGTGTTGGTTGGGTTGGTGCTGTTGGCTGATCAACTAAGAGCCGTCCGTGGTGGTGGTTGCTGCTGCTGTTGTCTTCTTTGTGGAATCAAGTCCAGGTCAGTGCCTCTGTGTTTCAACACAGAGGCACAGATAATGATGGCACTACCCCTGTCTTAGTTTTCCTGTCCCTGATGGTTGGCTCTTCTAACCAACATGTATATGCTTTCCCATCCACTTTAAATGCTCTTTTGCCTTCTTTCACTTGTTTTTTTTTCTCCTTCTCTTCCAAGTTAGCTTTTAATTCCTGCAGTTGTCTGGCTGATTAATTAGTACTTTCTTCTCCATATATTGTGACCATATGTTAGAGGTTTTGAGATGATGGCTGAGCTAGTTTATCTTTATCCAGCTTGGATTTACAGTTACCAGAATCCATACTGGTAAACTGAGTTTTATTACGACTTCTAATTTCAACCTGCTACCTGTTTAGTGTTTTAGCTTACCTATGCGTTGTTATTCTCACACTCCTGCTTATCTTAGTTTTATTATTATTATTATTATTCATCTTTCTTTTTGTTCACTAGCTAATACCTATTATAATACTTAATCACACTTAACTTCCTCACAAGGGGGTAAAAAAGTTTAAAAGAATATAGCAGTCATTTTAACCAGGTTAAAGATAAATCACAAGTTTTAAAAAATCACAGCCAAAAACTTTAACTCAAATAAGACCACACCAGATGTCATTTTTAGAGTCTATTGGAGTTTTACGCTTTCAAAATAAAATTTGAATGTTCAATCATGTTAATCCTCCACGTCCTGCTTTCCACTTTGCTGTTACATCAATGCAACTCTCCCCATGTGATAGTAATAAAGGAATATCTCATCTTACAACATGAGTTCCAAACTGAAATTTTCAGCAAGTTATATTAACATTCCACTGTGCAATATAAATACTCCCTTTGTGGAGCTGTGTAAATTTAACTGCTGAGTCTGATTTTCTGTTTATACTGTATATACTGTGCATATTTTTATATTTCCCCTTGTTTATATTGCTCCTATTTTTTATGTCTGTTTAGATTTGTGCCTGCCTCTCTGTTTTTGCTTTCCCCTTTGCTGCTGTAATGCCACACAATTTCTCCTGAGAGATTAATAAAGAATATCTTATCTTAAATACATTTCAACTGAAATATTAATCAGTGTCTACCTGCTCTAGTAACTTGTCAGTTATACAAACTTGAACAAAATGTAAGAATATTTTTTCACATGTCAATTTCCCAGGGATTTTTGAACACAATCACCTTTTTTTCCCTTTTCCTTTTTTAATCTTTGGTAAGGGTTTCTTACCAAAACGACAAATCGAGGTTGACCAACTTAGTTCTCAGATCACAGCAGAGAGTGAGTCTGGTCCTCAGCCATCAACGCCCCACTTCTCTACCCTCTTTGATGGGTAGGCTGAGGCTGAAGTTCCAGACTTCAGAGTATGGACACTCCATTATCATCTGGGCCGAGTACCCACACAAGCGATCCTGCAGACAACACCAAGTTTGTGGTGGCAAATTGTGCAATAAAGATGAAGTTCTGGGTCAGTTTCTGAGTAAGTCTATTTCACTGTCTGCAGATGGGTTCAAAGCATACAGAAGAATAGAACAAAAAGGCAAGAGCTCTGAACAGGAGTACATCGCCTTTTATAGAGATATACAAGGGAAAATAATAATTATTTTATTGGCACATGACCAAGGCTGATGGAATTGGTTCTTCGCATTTAACCCATCCTATTGTACCCATTTGTATTGCAACCCATTCCATTTACTATTTATTTATTGTATAAGAGCAATGAGTGCAGAAGTCACGAGACACTCAGGGAGAAGTTAGGGGTTCAGAGTCTTGCTCAAGGACACCATGGTATGCTTTCTGCAGGACTGGAGATCACACCTGTTACCTTCTGATTGCCAGATGACCGCTCTACCCACTGAGCTACGCCGCCCCATATGTCAATTTTCCATTTTACCATTTCCATGTCCATCCCCACAACATGGGGACAAATTGTGACACACAAAAAAAAGCTTTTTGATAAAGGTGAAATATATAGTTTGTAAATGCCAGCTTTGCTTACATGCATTTGATATTAGGTTTCCAGCATATTTTGTGGTGTATTATCCCACCTAGAAATCTATTTTCACATGCTATTTCTATTTTTATGGTCTCTATCATCATTTGTATTTGAGTGTTCATTTTACAATTTTCAAACATAATTTTTTCTTCAAATAAAATTATAATTGTTTGGGTCAAATCCCCTTTTAATTGTGGTACTTAGAGTTAAGTTTATTTTCTTAATTTATATTCTGTTATAGCTTTCTTTACTGCCTTTTAAAATCCATACCTATACATATTATGATTTTTTTAAATTTGTTGTTATGAAAACTGCATTTTCCTCTCCGCAATGCTTCAATATTGCTACTAAACCATAGCTTTTTATAACTGCAAACCATCAGACTTGGATGGAATACATGCATCTTTAACAGATTTAAAGTAAGATGTGAACACTTTAGTAAAAGAGACCAGATTATCATTTGAATTCTTCAATGCCGACCTGCTAGTAGCAAGACGATAATTTAGTGTATTCATTGCTTGAGGGGACCATTATCTGAGTGTCTTCCTGCAGTTTGATAGCTTTCTGACACCAATGCTACTTCAGAATAAGAAAAACAGTTTTTTGATCAAATCTCCAAGGGAAGCTTACACCAAGTGTGAAATGCCTGTGGAATAACACAGAAACATTGATCTGGGTATTTTCTAACCCCCGATAGCTGTAAAAATATACTTTTTATACCTTGTCTGTGCTCCCTTTAATGTGACATGGTCAAAATCACTAAATATCAACACCAACAAGTCTGAATGGGATATTTCAGTCTCTATATGGCTGGATTGCTGCTGAGAGGTAGCCATACCCATTGTTTGAATTGCAGGTGGGATTGGTCAAAACTTTTTCATATTTTTTTTTACCTGTAATCATTAATATTACAATATTATGACGAGCTATGCAATGAAGCAAATTGATAACATGAGACAGCTTTTAAGTAGGTCTTGTCCCATAACACAACATGCCCCTGAGAGTGGCTTTTAACAGTAGCAACAATGTACACCCCCCCCTGAGGTCACAAATGGGAATATGTGTCCAAGTCACAGTCCTTAAATGTGTATGCCTCTGATGTTATTTCCACTTTGCTGCTGTAACACTGTAACTTCCCCTGTGGGACAAATAAAGGAATATCTTATCTTACGGTGAGTCATTCAACACTCTGCTACTTAGAGTCAAACAAACATAAAATATGAATAAGTAAAACTAATAACACAAATCACAACAAAGTCCACCTGTACGATTATCTGCACAGAATGGCACCACACCACAATCCATCTCCCTGGATTGCTATATAGCCCCCACCTGATGGGTCGGTCTCCCCTGATGACCTCATCACCCAAAGAAAAATCTCTCAAACATCCAGGAATCTTTGCTGGCGGACAGGGTATCTGGGGCTCCCAGGAACCACAACTAGGGGAGGTTCACACAGATCAGTGCATGGGATGCTGCTACCATCTCACTGCCAAACAACAAGTGGAGCAAGAGAGTGGTAAGGGGAGAGTCTGTTGTGATGCACCACCATGCACACCCAGTACCCCACCTCAGACAGCCTGCCCACAACCTCATCTAGCCCTTGCTAGTGACTGCAAAAATTGCAGGACACCCCTTTACCCTCTAGTTCCAAGGTACAAAGGCTTGTCCCCAACAGTGGTTGTCATGGGCCCTCTCCTGACATATCCCTGAACTAGCCTGGGTCTGGTGGGTATACCCATAGACTCCAACAGGCGATCCACCAGTAGTTCAGTTCTGTGCCCGTAGCGATCTCTGGTTTGGGCAGGGCCCTGTACGCCAGATCCACCAGTGTCCGAGTTCCGCAGCTGTGCACCAGCTAGACCCACATACAGCAGTCGAGGTGGGTGGCAGTCTTAGTTCCACTGATGTTGATGGGTAAGGATGGCCAGCTGAATCGCAAGGGTACGGTTGAAATACTTAATCAGCCAAGTGATACATTGGTATCATCCTCATCTTGCTCACCCCAAGAACCTACAGAACTCACCTAACACCTAGGACTAAGACTTTTAACCTTATTCACTAGGAAGGCCTCCGGTGGCGTAGGGAGCTAAGGCGCTATTCAGCGCATCTCTGCGTCACGCAACTGGGTGTTCCAATCCCGGCCACACCATTTCTATAGTCCATAGTTAGTAGTGCATAATTGGCTAAGTTTCACATGGGGATAAGGTTTAGGTTGGATAAAGGATTCTGGGTTGGGTAATTTCCCCCTCAGGGTTGTCCAGTTAAGTGAATGGAAAGTACTCTCGCTTCGTGCTCTTCAAACGAGCCAAGCACTGTGCTTTCCCCATGAGAACTTGATGTGTGAAATAGTGAGAGCTGGTCGTGCATGGGTCTCCTCGGAGGAGACACATGCTACAGCTTCCTCCTTCCTGTCCACATTCTAGAAGGGCATCAAAGTGACATATCCAGCCATGTTTCCCACTCAAATTCTGGGAATGTGGGTGGGAACAGGGAGATATGAATAGATAAATAAGTAAATAAACCTGGTCACTAGGGAGCTTAGCAGGGACCCCAAAACGAGTAAACAACTCCTCCATCATCCTCTCCACAATTCTAGCCGCACTGTGAGCTGGTGCCACACATGCCTCAGGTCACTTAGTGAAATAATCCATGGCAACAAGACAGTGGTTGCTAGAGTCAGCGATAGGGAAAGGGCTAAGGATGTTCATCACTACCCACTCTATCAAGGTCTCCACAAAGTACTGCTGCAGGAGGGCATGAAAATACTTAGCAGGTCCCTTCTGGACTGCAAAGAAGTTGCAGTAGTGTACATGAAATTTGCTGTCCTGGTAACATCCCACCCAGTAAAACTGCCATTAGAGAGAGTGAAGAATCTCGGTGTTCCCATAGTGCCCTGGCCCTGCAGCGCCCCTTCGGGCAGCGCCCAAACCCCATTTAAGTTATGATCTACCCCCACAACGTGGGGATTACTCATGATACATAAAAAAGGATCACATTGTGTCAAGTTTCTACAAATGAATGGTAAAATTGACTCGTTTCTAACATTTGCTTAGTATTACCATTTAGCAAACTCAAGTTATCTAGCTAAAGCAAATGTTTGCCTTACCTAACATTATTTAACTAATGCTACCAAGCTGATAGCAAGTCCTTTCATTTCCAATGTTGGCTAAATTGCTAACTAGCGGTACGTGTGGCTTAGCATTTCATTATCAATATAAAGTGTCACATAATATTTGATGTTATCAGTCACTGGTGCTCAGTTATGAGTAGTAAGTCAACAGAGGATTAGATGTTTATACATTTTGACATATACATAGTTTATCTCAATTCACTATGGTACCCCCATCCATTTGGGTTAGTGGTTGTATCAGGGAGAGCATCCAACATAAAACATTTTCCCAGATTATCATGTACATTGACAAGATCCACTGTGAGGACCCCTGAGAAAGAGGGAACAAGCTGAAAGAAGTGTTTTGTGT
>OMLC01024484.1:4891-16287 GCA_900302585.1 Regalecus glesne | reverse complement strand
AGGGGACTGCAGCATCCCCACCCTGATCAACAACACAGTGATACCACACCACTAAAGGCTGGCTTCATATGAGAGCTGCTCATTGGCTGGACATTCAGTGGTCATGGGGACTATTCACAGAGGACTGGGGAATAGGATCAATCACAGCATTGTCACATGATGACACATGGACTCTCAGACCCCCACCTTTGTTCAGGATGGTGGTTCCCTCTTCACATAGATGGTCTTTAACCCCCCTTTCAAACCAGCGTTCCTCCCTATCAAGGATGTGAACATCCTCATCTTTGACAGAGTGTCCACTGGTCTGTAGATGGTGGAGACTGTAGAGTCCTGGTCTGTAGATGGTGGAGACTGTAGAGTCCTGGTCTGTAGATGGTGGAGACTGTAGAGTCCTGGTCTGTAGATGGTGGAGACTGTAGAGTCCTGGCCTGACCTGTTGGCTCTCCTGTGTTGTTCCATCCTCTTGGCCAGCGTCTGTCTGGTCTCCCTGATGTACAAATCACTGAAATCCTCCCAGCAATTATCCAAGAGGGAGGCTTATTCTATGTTTCACAGTTAGTCCCCACTTTGTGGGTATGGATATAGATCTAGATCGAGCTGGGGGGGGGAATTAAGACCTGATTCCCTTCTTGATGCCCTGCCGTGGGTTTGAACTCGCTGCCTTTGACTCGTCAGTTCCCGAGCCCTCTAACCACTGAACTACCGTGGCCCCCACTCCTCCAGGCAATTAACAAAGTGCGCTATGTTGCCCTGTTTATGCTGGAAGATCCAGTCCTGTGGGTGGACCAGTTTCTGATGCAGGATGTTTTGAGGTTTGAAAGAAACTGAGATGCGGTTTGAGAAAATGTGGAAAAACAATAATAAAAAGTAAATGAAAATAATAATCAGGACGCTATGCCACCAGGCTGACATTGTCCCTAACAACATGGCAGGCTGGAAAGGGAGAAATCCCACATTAAACAGTCCCTGGTTAACTGTGGTTAGGCTAAATGGGTGTTTGTCAAAGCCAGGAAGATGTCCAAACAGTGCACCATCCGATCGAAGAGAGAAGGACATCTTTAGCAGGATAAACCAGTGGGGATTCTCTATGTGGCTGGAATTTTGGAACAGCTAAGATGTGTATTTTCCAAATGCCATGTCTCGGTTGCTTTCTAACCCTAGAACATGCTGCGCCAGAAATTGGTCCACTCCAAAGATCATGTCCCTCGGCACAAAAGAGCATTATAGTGTACTATGTTAGGTGCTGGGAGGTTTGCAGTGACTTGTGCTTCGGAGAAACCAAACGGATGCTGGCTAAGGGGAGAATGGCACAGCAGTCTATAACCATCTACATGTCAGTAGCCATTTTTTCAAGGATGAGTATGTACACATCCTTGATAGCGAGCAACACTGGTTTAAATAGGGAGTCAAAGAGGCCATCTGTGTGAAGAAGGAATGACCATACCTGAACTGGGGTGGGGGGCTAAGACTACATCAGTCACCATCTTACAATGCGGTGACTGCAACTATTCCCCAAGTCTTTGTGGAAAGTGCGCATTGCCAATGTAACTCCAGTTAATGGTCATGGTAATTTGCATATGAAACTGATGGTTCTTTTAGATCTTTATGCTGTTTATAAATGTGGGAACACCTGCAGTCAGTTCAGTCTGAAGAGGTCACTTTGATGAGTGATGAAACCATTCTCTCAATAAGATTGTCCAAATGAACCGATTCAACTTTCTGTGATTTCCTTACCTAGATTATTGAGCATGCATCAAGACACACTGTTCAAGTATTTCACCAATTAATGCTACTTAACAGTTGTTCTAATGTCTAATGAAAGGCATGTTTTAATCATTTTGTTTTAGTGTTCAGGTACCCCGTTGGTCCTTGCTGTCTTTACATATCAGCAAAGCATCAATGGATCTTCTGAAGACAGATAAATATTGTGCATTTGTGTTGTTGTGAACGAGGAATAATTAGGATGTCAGTTGCTCTCTCCTTGTCCTAGCTGTTCTCCACATATCAGCCACTGACTTTTTTTTAACATGTTTTAAACTTTATTTTTTTTGAGTACATATGAAAAGGGTCCAGCAGCTTACAATCAACTCCCCATCTTTTTTTTAATCAATGACAATACAGGTGTTGTATTGGCTGCAAGAGTCTCTTAGAGATATAGTTTCCAACAACAAAAAGCAAGTTTAATCTATCTGTATGTACTATTACACACTGGGTTGTTTTTCAATGATGAATTGTTTGGTCATCGTTGGCTGAAGAAAGTATACTCATGGCTCATATATCCGTGGTTTTCCTAGAGGTGACAGTTGTGACAGACCACTCAGGATCCAATGGTTATACACTCTAGAGTGTGTGAGTTAGATGGTTAAGCTCTTTGGCTGAGTGACCTCAAGTTACCCATCTTGGTAAACTTCATTCTTACAGGGATAGGAAAGATAGACTGGAGAGGGGGGGGTCGCATGCAACAAGGGACCAGTGCTTTCGCTAAACAAGTTGGCATATTGAATTGATCCAAATGGTGAGCTGGAGGCTAGAGCTTAATGCTTTTAGTTGGTTGGGAAGTTGGGTGTCTTATGTGCTTTGCCACGAGATGAATATGAGCATCATCCCTGACAATTCATTCACAATGTAATGCTAATCCAGTTGAACCGATTCCCAGCCCTGCAGTTACTGACTACATTAGTTACTTTCTACTTTGTAATGTCTTGTGTTTGTTGGAGAATACTCTGGTTGCTTCGACAAGCAGATCCCTTACAGTGCCAGTTATTTGACACACACATCCTTCAACCCAGGATGCATTTCTGTCTCAATACAGGAGCGCCACACAAATGATCACATTCACTTCGTGTCCAAGCTCTGTGGATTCAGCACATGTCCTCCGAAACCAAGTTAGCGGATCATGGTGGCTACTTTGTTTGAGGTTTGTCATCTGCTTTTGTAAATGAATCTTTGTAGCAGCAAGCTCAATAATTCCTCCTGTAACTGCCTGTCGATCTCTGTTGGCTCTCTTGTTGGCTACTCATCCTGGACTATGATTACCTAGATATGGTGTTAAAAGGTAAGCTTTGGTTTTTCCCCTGGCTAGTTATATTGGACTTGTCTGGTGTAGCCTATCTACATTTGATTTGCACTGCTTTAGCCTAGCAGAGCTGCTGATCTTTTCAGGTTCCAGGTTGTCGAAGGCCAGTTGAACCACCGTCAGGGATTTTTCCGTTTCTTAGTCAAAGAATGGATTGTGTTCTCTCGCACATCGTATTTTAGTATTTTTATTCACCATTTTAATTAGTAATTTTATCATTTTAGATCTTTTTTTCCAGTTATTTTCTTCACTAGTCATATAAATAACATTTACTGCTTTCTATTCAACTGACAATCGGTTAAAAAAAACTTTTCATTCCGAACCTTTGTAGGAATGTCTCCAGCAGTTGTCCGTTAAACTGTACTCATGGTCTCTGCCATTTTTCCTCTACACCGGATGATGTGCAAGGCTATTCAACTTTAAAAAAATATTTTCCGACCATTACCACCGAGACTGACATCTCCCTCCTTACCTGTGCTTATTTCCCCCTTTTCTCTGCACACCTTTCTCTCCCAATTGAACTTTCTCTTTTGCATACTGACTTGTGGGTGTCTGTGATATCTCTTTCTTCATTTCCATAGGTGAGGCTTGTTTTCTTAACTCTGACCTGAGACCAGCTTTAGAGCCTAGCCAACAGAGGTGGCAGCTGGCTCCCAGTGAAAAAACCCTCCAAGCTTGGAACTTAATTCTGACCCAAGATAGCCAATCGGCTCATCACTCTCACCATGGCGTTTCCTCCTCAGATCCTATGAAACATCCCATTCAGAACTTCCAGGTAAAACAGTCTTGAGTCACAGATATATTGAATTTGTTTTTCTTTGTATTGAAATAGGTCAGTTATGTGAAGTTGTTATTTAACACACGTTCAAACTTTTATCAATTTGTCTGATAGGCGAGCTTTCCTAAAAGAATTTCACCTGGTCCCAGGATAGCCATAAGTCGACTAAATGGCACAACACAACCCACCATCCCTATCCCCCTGGATAGTCAGCAGGAGTTCAGCTCTCATACTGGAGATCTCAGTAATCCCAACCAGCAGATCCAGGCAGGGTTGTCTAAGAAGACCATGTCCGACGTTCCCAAACCTAATACTGGCAATGTTTTTGCAGTGCCCATTAGGGTTGTGCCGGGACAGCCTGCCCAGTCTGTCATCCATTGCGCCCTTCGCTCGTACCCTGAGGAGGTGGTAGGAAACCAACCCAGAACTGGTCACACTCGCAGGAAGCCTGAACAGATGAACAGTGTTCCCATGCCTGTGGTCAGACCACCCACTGGTGTCCACTCCCCCCAGTGTTATGCATCAAGAAGACAGTGGCTCAGAGACTTTGAGGTTCCTGAACACAGTTTGTTCCACAGGGATGGGCCGCTGCCGATGCCTGTTCAGAATCTGGATGGAAAAGGCTGCTACATAGAAGTTTCAAGAGGAGACATGTTCATGGCCCCTCAGATGTACGTTCCATCTCCGGTCAATGGAACTGACTTAAGGAAAGGCCTCTTGGCCTATATGAAGGGTGGGAGTCTGAACCCAAGAGGTTTATACCCCAGTAGTAACCAGTCTCTTGAGGACTTTACTGCTTCCCAGGTCAGTGAAGTGGATTTCCATAGTGACTATGGGAACAACAATGGATATCAAAATGGTCTGCTTAATGGGGACCCCACTGGCCTTTTGCACTTTAAAGGCAGCATCAATGGCAACTTAATGCCTGACACAGTAAATGGCAAGAGGAACAAAAAGGTCCCAGATTTTGCTGATATTCCGAGCTCCAACCAGTGGTTCCAGGACCGATCCAGAACTCAGCATGCAAGGGAGCTCCTGCTGGCTTCGGATCCAGGCTTCAATTCTGTGCCAAGCAAGGTGAAGATGGAGGGAGAGACATACCTCAGTAGTGTGTGTCGGAGCACTCAAGGCAAGGTATGATCATTTTAACCTCATTGTGAGCACATATTTCTAGTAGATGAAGAAAGAATCAAGGAAGAAGAGATAGGAGAGAGGCATTTCTTGCATTTTCCATTCCAAACACTCCACAGACTTTGTCAAGTGGCTTTAGCTTCTATTTTGTTCTATGTTTCATAACTCCATCGATAATTCTGCTTAGCTCTGAAATGGGAGTTTTAGAGAATGAGTATGTTCCAGAGAAGAATTTATTCCAGTATGTTTCACAATTTACTATGATGGATGTAACAAGGAATCTGTAGCCCTTTGGTGAAATGTTGGTCTGTGATGGTTTCTGTTACTTTAAATGAAAAGAGGATTAACATTTGGGTGACAATAGACATTATGATGGAGCTGACCTGTGAGCCAGCCTATTTTATGAATGTGTCCATTGCCAGGCTTACTCACACTTATGGCAACCAACAGTTGGTTCTATTGATGGTGTCTTGACGGACTCATTTGACATGTTGACTGCTCAATAATGATTAAATTCCTGTTCTCTCTGCCTGAAAAAAATGGCTTGTCAGGTTCAGCCAAAGAGATTTCACAGGACACTGAAAAATGATTTGGAGGTACTGCACAAAGCAAGCAAAATTCACCAAAGGTGAGATTAAGCTATATTGTGCCAAATTTGTTTAAATGTTTTCATCATTTTTGAGATATTCTATAAGATTTTACAAACAAGAGTTTTTGCCTGTGTAAATTTGTATTCTGTAATTGATTCTTCTTAGACTCTTACGGACAACATTGTGATTTGGTCGTGTACTTATCCAGTAAGTGTGTAAATTCCTCTAAAATGTCGCTTGTGTAAATAGCAGTATGGAGTTGAAGGGCTACCTTGAGGTTGCTATAGAGGATCCAGTGAGCGAGCTAAACAAATTGACGGGAAATGTGAGTATTAAAATACATCGGCATACATTTTTTTCTGTTAGTGTGATTTTATGAATTTTATATATTTGTTTGAAAGCTAATTAGCTTGGTGGCTACAGATGCCCTGTTGTTACAGTTTTGAGTGCTATCTATAAGCCATGGGGACAAAAGCTCAATTTGTTTCCTCTACATAACACGGCATGTTTCTGGTTTTTGTGAGGGCCAACTGCATCTCAGAATCAATGTCATGGTCAGTTTGCTTGATATCTAGGTTTTAAAAGTTGTTTTTTCCGACTTTTCTAACATGCTTCTCTCTCTTTGTGGTTCGCTGTTTAAAACAGAGACACAGACAAGTCAAAGCCCAGAAACTCAAAAGGAGGAACATCCCCAGATGACAATAAATGTCTGGATGGAGAGGTTTTCTTTCTTGATCCTAACGTAGTGTTGTTCAGGAGTTTTTTCAGCTTAGGAGAACTGTGAAGTCCTTTCTAATTATGACCCCAAATCAAGTCACTGACTCCAGAAGGCCAAAAGAATGAATGTGTACTCACAACATTGAAAAAGCAGTGCCTATCATACGTATTACCCAATGAAATTGAACAATTGTACAATATTATGTTGATTATGTTATTATGTTGACATGCCCATCCTTGTTGTCCATCAATTCACAATTGTATGTGTCTATTCTTGCTTTACTTAATTGAAAACTAATTTTACTAGTAATAGTTGATGTGCTGGTTTCTGTAATTTAACGTTCCTGTTCAATTTGTTGCACTGTGTTATATCTCACATTGATGCAGGAGATATAAACAGGTCCTACATGGAGCTGTTTCCAGCACTACAGATTACTTCTGAAATAATTTATGCCATTTGTCAGAGGGAAGTGGCATTATCCTCAAATGAGTGAATGTTGCTGCAGCCAGAAATTATGGTTTATCTTTGGGGGATCATTTTCATTGTCACTGATTCACATCTCAAGAAGAAACAGTCTTTGAGTTCATTTTGACAAGCAAACCTGGACTAATTGTGTAATTTAAACTAGTGTTCAATCCGTAAAGGAGCAAAATTCCTCAGTAGAGCTTTGTTGGGATGTTTAGTCTTCTCAGTGAGCCAATGGAGAGCATTTGTTGATGCTCTCAAGAGATGTGAGATGATTAGTAAATAACTACAAGTAGGAATATCGACTAAACTCCAGAGTGGCATGCACAAGGAACAAAAACTGCTGTATTCTCAGCTCCACCTAGTCATTTTAGTAAGTGTTCCCCGCGAGACTGGACAGCAGTGGGACTTTGCAGCGTGCTCCTTTTGGCCAGGGGAGACGGACAGTGAATGGCCTTACCTTTGGCAGTTCATGTCTCAAAGGGTGATCGGACAGAGATGGTCTATGTGGCATCCTAATGATATCCATGTAAAACCTGATACGTTCTGGAATACACATTTAAAGGAGAATAGTTCAACACAGCTATAGCCAAGATGGTAAGGGATATGACTTGTAACTCAAGGGTGCCAGCTAAGAACATACGCATTTGAACTAAGCCTTTACAATATTATGTATTGTAGATAGTTATGTGCCTGCTTTGTCTGCCAGTGTTCCCATGAATATTCAGTGGTCCTTCAGGTAGCCATGGGCTGTGACCAGTTCTTACAGGTTAGCTGTTGGAACCGAGTATGTTGGTTATTGTCCTTTCTAGTAAACGGATGGTGGTGATGGGGTGTTAACTGGTGGGTTATTGTATACTGGACCTGTCGTGGCAGTAGTGCACTGCAGGAATAGAGAGCGAAATTCAAACATTCCCATCACTCCAAACTCCTGTGTGGTCTTCAATACATGGATTCACTTTGACTAGGATGGTAGATCTGTGTGACCATCTCGGTACTAAGTGGGCTGAGTGATAGAGTACTCTTGTAAATGCATTTAAGCCATAGCTGGGTCCAGAGTGCAGTTTAGCAGAGTTGTATCAGAAGAAAGCTGTATCCTCAGACTGAACACCCAGCATTGCTATGTGGGGTGGTCCTTCTGAAAACAGACTAAATAATTGAAAAACTGCATTTCAATCTTCATTCTCATTGTTGACATGATCGTTTTTTTGACTGTCTGGTCAGGCAAATACATTTCTGGTGCCATCCTGTTGTCTTTTAAACTTTTCATAAATCACATTTGGCAAAGGAGCACTCTGATCCTAACAGCCATAGAGCATAATATTTTGTTTAATACCACACATTTTAAACAGCCTTTTCAGAGATCCGTTGTCACGTTTTCAACTGCAGTCACCACTGTATCATATCTGCTCTTTATTCCAGCCTTGTAGCAGTATGGTAAAATAATTGGCTTCCAAAGTCACAGTATTGTTTTAAAAGATCATCTGTTCACCTGAATTGTTTTTCCTTCTGCTTCATGTCTTTGCACCTTTGTTTATTCAGTGCCTTTGATTTAGTCATCTTGGGTGTATGGGTCCCGTCCGTATATGATCTCTGGTTATAGGAGGTTATCAGCATTCTTCTCTTCTATTGAGATACTGTAGCCCAGTCACATGCTGATTCCCCACTTCAGGAGTGACCCAGTGCATGGACAGCACGTGCCTGTAAAGCCCAGACACTTAGGGATGCATCATTTGCTGAAAGTGCAGTGCAAAATGTCAACGTGCCACTTCGGAAAAGTCACATTACTTGATGTGGTTTCCAAAGAAGCTTTTACACCAACTTTTCAGGACAAAAAGAAACAACAACAACATTTAGCCAGTAGAATGGTGGTTTATTCAAACTGGACATTTTGGCACTTTAGAGGAAAATGCACAATTCTAGATATGCTGAAAGCTGATGGCACTGTTCCTCTGGCTAAGCATCTCTTTGGATATCAAACATTTCAAAGAAAGGAAAACACCAAAAATAGGTGGAAGCCAGTGTGTCAGAGGTCTAACTTAGAGTGAATTAAGTCATACTGTGTTTTCCAGACAAGCATGTTGTGGAGGGGCTGAGCAATAATATGACAAGGACCTTTATTCTCAAAGGCCTTAGAGGATGTTGTATTCTTCTAGATTTGTGCTCACTTGGTGTCACAATGTGCATTTTTATAACCCTGAATCTAAATGGAGCTTATTTAGTACGGATAAGTCTCAAAATTGGGCCATAGTGACCTGAATATGAGCACAAGTCAAGCAATGCTCTGTGAAGGCTTGTGTTTAAATGGTGGCAATAGTCAGCCAGTAGATGTGCTCATTAAAAAAAATGACCCCCTGAATTTCCTTTTTCGTCATGAGGTCAAACTCATTCATTGTCCCCTTGGATCTGGAGCTGTTATTATGGTTGTGGTTGAGTGCTGATACATGAACTCACCTGTTGGGTTGTGCTCGTCTGTTCACTTGCACACAGGTCATGAATGATGCTGACTTTCACCTTGGGTCTTTTTTGGAAATAGGTCATTTAATTTAGTTTGCTTGTCCTGCTGACATTGTCTTATACATGGATGAGGTCCATTTGTCACCATGTTGTGGGGGTGGGCACAAACCTAGATGGAGCTTGGGGGATACCCTTGAGAAAACTACAAATATTACAGATTAACAGAAGAACCTTTGCATAAACCCAAAGTCAGCAGGACAGGTGTAGACATGCCTCATCACCCTGACCAGTGGTAGCGTGTGCTGTTTACAGGTGCCAGCCGAGGCATGGGTGGCGTGAATAAGAATGTTGATGGGCTCTTGGTACGTTGGATGACACTCTTCAATACTCAAACATCTCATTCAAGCCTCATGTTTTATTCTTTTTATTAAATGTTTTGATCTGTTTTTGATGCTAATGGGTTAATAAAAGTCTACATTCCATGTAACACACCATGCCAAGCAGGCCTGGGCTGACCAGTGTATGTGGCACTAGGTTCTTTGTAAAGAGATGTATATTGTAAATAATTTGGCAACTTTACATGTCCAAATCTGCACCCTGGTTTTTGAGATGTACGTCTGACCTCCATGCCATTGTTAACAGACGGTCTTCATTAAGTTAGAGCTCGATGCTATTTCAATGTCAACTTGTCTACGTGCAAAGGGTGAATGAACTCTAACAGGGGAGGAAAAGTGGCTCTTGACATATATTTTGTTAAAGAAATGTCCATGTTGGATCCGTTCCAAAGGTTTTATGAGATATCAAAACTCATTTTAATTTTGTATTAAAGGATTGTATAATGTTATATCAAGTGGTGGTCTGGTGTTTTCCTGCCCCGGGGCATTGCATGCATGGATGGGGTGAGGCTACCTTAAAATGGGTGGTAGCAGCAGACCCACTCTGACTGTGTTGGGACAGTGGCCTGTCCCCTACTCTAAAGTCTTGATCCTTTAGTTTGAGACGATATCTTCTGAATTGGGAAGCATCCACAGACTCGACAGCCTTGGTACACGCAGGGCTACGTTCAGAGGCAGCTCACTGGGAGTTCAGTGGAGCTGATGCTCCAGTGAGGAGCAACTCTGTCGTGGTGGCATGTTAAAAAGGGGGAGGGTGTACTGATCCACTACAGGACGGTCATGCACACTCCGGACATCTCAGCCCATCACATGGAGTGACGTCCTGGAACCCGGCAGTAGTTTTGGTAAACTTTCAACTCTGTGATGCAGAGGTTTATCCAACACTGTGATCGTATCTGCCTGGAGGACGTGGACCGGTTTCAGATCAACAAAACGTATCCTTAACGGCGAGACTTCTCGGGGCAGAACATCTTTTCTTTTCACAGAATCCGCATCAGTCCCGCTCGGTGTGGTTGACTGACTGTGGTCATCAGAGCGCCCCGAGTGGCTGTGACAGGTTTCCCCTTTAACTACATGTACATGTGACCGCCGCCACACAGCCTTCATACATGTTACATGAGCTGCGCACGCAGCTCCACGGCCCGTGTTTTTCAGCCGTGTCGCGCGGGCTGCCGGGATTGCTTCAGCGCCGTGTGGACATGTCCGCCATATTTGACATGGCGCAGCGAGCAGACCGGCCGACAGGAACAGCCGCCTCAGCTGCTTAACCTCCGCCGAAAATGGACATAAGCGCAGGATTTGAAACGCATCAAAACCGATGAGTTGTGCTGTAGTGGAAACTGTCACTTCCCGTGTGGGTTTAACGCCGATAATTGGCCCGCGGTCCGTCGGGGTTCACGTTTCCTTCGTGCTCCGTGTGACCACCGCGGGCGCAGACAATGAGCAAACTATCGTTCCGGGCGCGAGCGCTAGACGCCGCCAAACCTCTCCCAGTTTACCGCGACAGAGACCTGCCGGACCTCAACGACTGCGTCTCCATCAACCGGGCCGTGCCGCAGATGCCGACGGGGATGGAGAAGGAAGAGGAGCTGGTATGCTTATGTTTCATGATATAGACATTTTAGGAGGGGGTGAGAACCGTGTGCTATGTAGGACAGTGCTATTCACGACCCGTTTACGTAAGGTTCTACGCGTAGCTTGCGTACAAAAGATCGCTAGGCCGTTTAGATTTACGCCACAGACGCAAACGGGTCCGTCGTACGTTGTTTGCGTAGCGGCTCGCCGA
>OMLC01024324.1:1228-28309 GCA_900302585.1 Regalecus glesne | reverse complement strand
TAGGAGTACCACTGTCGCCATCTTTCAATAACGTGATTACAATCCTCAATCTTCTCTGAAGAGTACACATAAACATTGGGATTCCAGTAAATGGCAAATTTGCATATGACACCATCCTTGGTTACGGTTGCTATGTAAGTGCATTGTTGATGAGGGTGAGGATGGCTGCAGTCAGCTTAGACTGATGAGGTCACCGGTTTGAGGGATGAAACATGTCTCTCAATAAATGCTGTGTCCATAGGAACTGATTCAACTCTGGTCTGCAGACTGAGGCCCTTAACTCTTACTGGACAGGTGACTGGTTGGCCTTTTTAGCTTGAGGCGGCTTAGAGTAGTTGTTTATGGAGCCTTTGAATGAGCATAACCATAGAGGAGCAAATAAACCCCTTCAGTGAGGAGTCATCAACACTGCTGGCCCAGCTAATAGAGCCCGCACCCCTAGCAGCAGAAGATCACCAAAAAGAGATGACCACCCCGTGCTCACAGGCAGTGGTACCACAAAGGTGACCACTTTAATCTGTGCCCCCATCCCCAACAGACAGGACTGTTGGGCTCACCTGGGCCACCAGAAGGTGCTAAACAGAGAACGCTGAAGCTGCCGTGTTATAACGGGGAAGAGCCACTAGAGAGACATGCCTCATAACAGTGCAGCTGGCCTCCCAGCTTAATGTGTGATCAGCAGAGGATCTCACTTGGGAGATCAATCAATTAAAAAAGGCCATTGTATAATCTAATGTATTTTTGATATCTCTGTTGACAATGTCAGAAAAACGGCAAATCCTATAAAGATGCTGAGGTTTCCCATTAAAACAAAGGCTGATTGGTAAGATCCAATCCAAGCTTAGGCTTTTTTCAGCATATTTTGTACTTTATCTATGATGCGAGATGTCTTAAATGTGGCAAATATTCTGCACAAATTGGAAATTATTTAAGACATAGAAGTCAAGAGGCAAAAACTTCGTGTGACCATTTCTTAACTTTCTTTCTTCCTATTTTCCATCCTTTTTAGGGTCCATTACATCCCAGTAGTGGGGAGAAAGCTTATATCGGTGCCCACTGGCTGGAAAATCACTGCTTGTTCTAAAGATTAACCCCAATGCACCAAGGTAATTTTGCTTTCATTGAACACTAGCTTCTGTGTTACTAGCTTTATTTCCTCAGTATGCCAACGCTAAAAAGGCCTCACTAAAACAGCTAATGTCACACTCGTGAAAATTAGTTAATATTGTAGCGTTAGCGGGTTCTGCCCATGGCGATAGTGCAGACTCAGGGAGAAGGGGATGAGACGATTTATTTGAACTAAAGCAGACAGACCTATTGCCCTGCAGTACAAACTAGTTTAGGTAGGAAGGGGTGCCCAACACAACCAAATTAGATAGGCTATCCTGCTAGCTCTCTTGTTAAGGCCCTAGCTGACTTGATTGTAGCTCAACCTGCTCTCCGCTTAGGTCCATACCCCCCCATTACCATGGAGACGCCTTCCTTCTCCCCTGCACTGTTCACATACCCTCCTGGATGTCCACATGTGTCACAGTCAACCACAGTGCCCCATCCCCAGTCCCTCGTCCCCGGGGAAAAGTGAAGTCTCTGAAGCAACCTGGTGGCCATATTGGTCATTGTGACCTCCTCACCCCAGTGTTCTCTTGGTGGGCTGGTGCAGACACATGAGGCACACATCATAGGGCACAAGATATTTATTGTGTATTGTCACTCCAGTTGTACAAGTACAAACATGTGAAATTCTTAGGTTGGGAGACTCCCATTATTGTCGTTCAGAATGGCCCAATGTGGTGCCCTGTCCTCACTTCCAACAATTCTCTGCCTCAATGCAGGTTCATCCTCCTCCCCTGCCTCAAGCTCTCCAGGGTCGTGCTCGATCATGGGCTATATGTTAGGGCCAACAGGCACGGGGACCGTCAGGGAGCCTGTCGAGGGCTTGGTGTGGAAACCAGTTGCTGACTACCCTTGCAAGGGGCCATTGGTGCAGCACTAGGGTTCTCCCTCATGGTGTCAGCCTCGCTCGGTAGATCACTTCTACTCAGGACATAGCAAGGCCCAATCCACTCATTGTCCAGTTTTGCGCTCCTGCCCTTGACTCTCTTCAGCCCATACGCCCAAACAAGGTCACCAGAATGGAAATCCTTCCCCTTATAGCCTCCTTTCTGGGGGATGCTTGGCTGTTCTGTTTAGTGGTGTGTGTAACCCCGATTTTAACTAAGGGCGATCCCCCACCCAGTCCCTATGGAGACTCCTTCCTTCTCCCTTCCACTGTTCATGTGCCGTCCTGGATGTCCGCTTGGGTCAGGGCCGCTTCAATATTTTGAGCAACTAATTGCAAACTTGATAATCATTGTTAGATATCCTGCAGAAAACTGCTTTAACTAGAAGGATCTACAAAGATACTACTAGTTTGTGTATAGTGTGATGTGGTAGATTTGGTGAAATTACAAAAAACAATCAGTAATCCTCTTGTCTTAACATTTGTACCCATAATGATACAAAAGAGCCAAATTGTAGTTCTGAAAACCTTTTTAATGCCTCTTTTTATATCATACTATACGCATATCACTTAATTGGTTCATTATTATACGTACTATATCAGTGAGATTGTACATTTTTACCTGAATGCCAAATAATGTGTTCCCTGATTTCATTTTAGCGCATTTTGCACAAAGCATGCGCTGAATGAAGCTACACAAGTTTCCCCCTTTGACCTTTTTACGTTCAAAACGAAAACTAGCCAATCACAATGCGTCTTGTTGCCTAGTGGCCAAGATCCATTGATGCTCCCCGCTAGTCAAACATGGTGAGTGCAGAATTTCTTCATCTTGAGCTGTTTCACTGCCAATTATCAAAGAATGCCAAGTGAAAACCATGATATTGATCTGAAATATCTGCTTAATGCTTCTCTGTGTTCCCGTGTTTTCATGTAATATCTACCTATATTATTTTGTCATACATGAATACCCGTTGGCCGGTAGTGCTAGCATTTGGCTAAAGTAGCACCACACACACATTGTTGGGGCTCGACTATTTCCTGGAACTGAAACTCTGAAAGCTTGCTTTCTTGAAGTTTATAAAATTCTCCGGGTGCTAATAGCGAGCTGCTTAAAGCATTCGCCGATTTAAAATTGAATTCTGATAATAAATTGTTAATTTGGGCAGATATATGTATGATAAGTTTAACAATGCAAAGCTCAGAGTAAGTGCTGCCCTACATTATTGTTTGTTTCTAGCATTTAGACCTGGTTTGTCTGGTAGCTACTTTGAATGAGTCATATAGCGAGTCTTTAGCTAGCACTCTAGCATCTTACAATTGTCAACGAACAAATGAGACATCTTATATAAACAGTGTCAAGTTTCCTTCTGTTATTTATCGATACAACTATAAATTTGTGTTAGTTTATTATCAGAAAGTTTGAATTCAAGTACAAATGAGGCTTACATCCACTATGTTGTTCGCTAAGCAAGTTCCTGAGAACTGTTCATTTCAATGTATATATCAAATACAAAAAACATGGCGTATCCAACACCAGCCAAGCTATTTGCTGACGCACTCGAGAATTAAATTTAAAAAGGGGATTAGATGAATATTTTTGGAGATAAAGAAAGCAAAATACCTTAGTAAAAATGACAAAAGATAAAATCTAAAGGCATACAGAAAATTTAGAGGTTAAACTATCCCAAAATGCTCTCTTGGGATGGCATACATAGCTCAGGGAGTAGAGTGAGTAGTAATTTAAAGGTTGCAGGTTCAATCCCCAACTCCTTCAGAAAATGTGTTGAAGTGGCCTTGAGCAAAATTCTGAACCACTAACTGCCCCCTAAGTGCTATAACTACGTGTTGCTATTGCATAATAGGATAAATACATAATAAATAAATGATTCCCTTATCAGTCCCACAAGGGGAAATTTGGATTTCTCTGCATTTTAACCCATCCTAATGTATAGGAGCAGTGAGCTGCCAACATATGGTGCTCGGGAAGTAGTTAGTGGTTAAGTGTCTTGCTTCAAGGACACCTCGACATATTATATACGGGACTGGGGATCGATCCTGTAACCTTCCGATTGCTAGACGACCGCTCTACCTACTGACCTATGCTGCCCCTAGGATGGGTTAAAAGGACACAATTCATTGTACAAGTACAATGATCAAAAATAGTTGCTTTTCTTTCCTTATTTGTGACAGTCTTCATCGGAGACTAATAATGGCCCTAGCCAAGCACCACCTTTTCCAGTTGTTCCACCTGCAGGGATGCCTCCGCCCTTTGTAAGTCACAGTTAAATCATTCCCACCCTGTTGGCTTGTAATCTGTCATTGTGTCATTAAGAGTGGAATTCTGCATACGTTTATTTAAAGACAAAATATCCTTGCCCACTCTTACCTAGATGGGACCACCAGGAATGCCACCTCATTTCCCTCCCATGGGAATGCCCCCTATGGGACAGAGACCTCCCAACTTGACGCCTATGCCACCGGGTATAATGCCCCCAGGTATAATGCCACCAATGGGTGGGCCTCCAATGGGACAGGTGAGCTTTGTAATGGTCTCATAGATTCATACAATGATTGATTTAAACATGGAGTTTTCATTTTGGGGTAATATTATCATAGTCTACCTGTACTGTAATTCTTCATCCTGCTGCATCTGCCAGATTTTCCAAGCCTTATTTACACATCTGATTTTTGTTACAGAATAAATACATTTTCTCTGTAAGCAGATGGAGCTGTAAAGCCATTATGTGATTGGCAAAACGGGTTGAGCTATGACTCTTACTTGAGTTTAAAAGCCTGGACTATTGATGGAGTTGGGAGGGCTGAGCAAACATACAATTCATACCCTATTGATGTAGAAAAACAACATTCTAACTAATAACAATATATTCAAGTGTATTATTATTATTTTACTTGTATGATTGTAATTATTATCATGAGTACTCACAAAAAAGAGGCGAATCAGTTCAACTGGATCAGAACTTCTGATCCAGTTGAACTGATTCGCCTCGTTTTTGTGATTTCCATACCTGGATTATTGAGCATGCATCAAGACATCATGAGTGGTAGTTGGAGGGTTATTAAATTTGTCTTCTTGTATTAAGGGTTTTATTGTAAAGAAAATCTGGAAGATGAATTCTGTTAATACTTTTCTCTTTCATTGTAAAGGAACAGGAACATGTGTGTGTCCATCCGTGTGCGCGTGCATGCGTGGTGTGAGGCCTGTACGTTATGTCCAGTTTGCATGTACATCCATATTTGTGACTTTGCTCAAATAATGAAGTGGATATGGTGAACTTATTTGGTCAGATAGCTTAATTTTTAGCTTTGCAGTTTCAATGCATTTTCAGCTGGGATGAAAGAAAGACAGTAAGAATTGATGTTGTAACAATTTACATAACATATTAAAATGGCAAAAATATCACTCAAGAATTTGTGCAGGGAGAATTTTCCAAAGCTAGAGATGAGTTGTGAAAAAATACTTCTATTATTTAAGGATATGACGTATAAAAGTTCAAAAGTCCCCTCAAGGCTTGCCACTCGCCCTCTGTAGCTTTAGCTATAGTCTCTCTAAAATAGAGCAAAAAATAACTTTTGCTACTTATGATTAGTTCCTTATCTACAAAAGAGCCCATTATAGGGATTTTAAGGTCAAATCGGCAATTTAGAGAAAAAAAATTATTTTGTTATGTCATATGTCTTTTGAGCTGTTTTCTCATTTGAGAACAATGGAAAGTCAGTAATTATGCCACTTGATTTTCTTTGTTTGGAATATACCTCAGTGCTAATGTAGGCCAAAACTTCACTGTAGTGTGAATGAAATGTTAAAGCAAAACAGCGCTTTTTTAAACACCCAGATGTCCTGATCACCAAAATATCTACCATGGTGACATTTCTATAAAAAGGTGAGTGTGTTCAAGTGGGACAAGGCATCTGGGCCATCAAAAAATGGGTTTAATTATGTTACACCTTATTTGTTGTGCTCTTCATATATACCCACAGAAAGGCAACGAGTGGACATAAAAAACGTCCAACTGATGTCATGTGTAACTAGCTATATGTTGGAATTGAAATTGTATGCAAATTCAGTTTAAGAGATTTACAACGGTGACGGAATTGTAAAAAGTAATGAATGCTAATATTTCATCAATAGAATTGGAAAAGATCTGCTTATTGTAGCTATCACATGGAATCCCATTATGCACATAAAAAAGTGATGCCAAAGTTGTTTGAGCTGGCTGCCAGTATCACGGGTCTGAAAGGTGGCAAGGGGCTGTTTCACAGGGCATAAGCTGTGGTCTCACACTGTCAAAAAAGCTCAGTGGACTCAATCTCACTATCTCCCCACTTGTCACACATAGACCCTCCACATAGGCATCAGCAGTCTCTCGCTCACACTTTTTATTAATACTGCTTGCTGCACCAAGTGGGATGGAAATTAGTAGGTTGGATGAATATTTCATGATCCTTCTTTTCTTAGATGCCAGGCATGATGCCACCTATGATACCAGGGATGATGATGCCCCCTCGTTTGCCAGCTGCAGCGATGCAGCCAGCAGGACCAGTAATTTAACTCCCATCTTCTTTCACTGCTCTACTTCACACTTAATTTTTTTAAGAAAAGGTCTGCTGTCTGTTAAAGGAAATTGCTTGGTTGTGTTGTTTTTGGAAAATATGTGCCTTAGCCTAGATAATTTGGAGATTTTGAAATTTACCATTATTCTAGTGGGAAAAAAATATCATATTTATACGGGGCGATTTAAGAGGTTATAAAATCAAATTGAAGTGTAGCTATACATCCCTCATTTCACACCTAAAATGTAATGCCATGTGCTTTAAATTAAGAAAAAGTGCACAAATAATTTAATATGTCTTTCTATGTTTTCAAATATGGGTGGAATTATATCTATACTTTTACAATTGCATTGTATAGTAAAATTATAGCGTACTCCTGTAAATATAATACTTCAAATTGCAGGTCATTCATTATTACACAGAAATAGCCAAGTACTGTATGAGTAAAATTGGTGTAATTGAAGTATGCTGAATGGTAATTTAAGTTAAATTTGAATTATTCTTTCTACAGCCTGGTGTGGACTCCACGGGTAAGTCTTTAATTCATTTATTGTTACTTCATATTTTGTTCTCTATATATTGATATGTAATTCAGGGCTTCTCAAAGTCCAGACCTTGGTCCACATCTAGATCAAAGCACCCACCATCTCAAAAAGTATGCCTGAAATACTTACACTTTTTTTTCTTTACCATTGGTAATCGAAAGGTTGTAGGTTTGATCCCCAGTCCTGCAGAAAGCATGTCAAGGTGTCCTTGAGCGAGACCCTGTTCCCCTAACTGCTCCCCGAGTGCCATATGTGGGCAGCTCACTCCTATACAATAGGATGGGTTAAAATGAGGAGAATTTCAAATTTTCCTTGTGGGACTAATAAGAAAATATTTATTTTCCTATTTTCTTTCTTTCTTTATTTTTTAATGTATCCCCCTTTTTTCCCACCTGAATTCCCCAAGTTGCCTACTGCTGGGACAGTCTCTTTGATACCCTTATAGAACATTGAGAGGAAGGAAGAAACCATAGCATGTGGGTCCTCCAAATCACGTGATGACTAAGTATTTTGCACATCACGGTCTCGTGGGGAAAGCACAGTGATTTGCTGTCAGAGGAGAATAAAGCAGAGTAATTTCCCTTCACTTAACTGAGAGGCCCGGACAACCCAGAGGGCGACACTAGGGAAGCTTGAATACTTTATCCAACCTAACCCCTATACCCATGTGAGGCTTAGCCAATTATGACCCACTAACTATGGACCTCTGGCTGTGGTTGGAAATGGTGCAGCTGGGATTTGAACACCCAACTGCATGACACAGAGATGCACTGAACATAGGTGTCTTAATCCCCTATGCCACTGGAGGCCCAGGACATTTTTATTTTTATTCTATTCATGGGGGCAGCAGGGCTCAGTGGGTAGAGCGGTCGTCTGGTAATTGGAAGGTTGTAGGTTTGAGCTCCACAACTGCAGAGAAGTGGGTCGAAGTGCCCTCGAGCAAGACACTGTTCCCCTAATTGCTCTGCCCTTTGATGGCCTGGTGAGCCTTCAAGGGTATGTCCCCACCATTCGCCCAGTAAGAACTGAGATAGGATTGGTGGATGGATGGATTCTAATGATAGGAGTTCTCTTCATATTCAGCTGTTGAAAGATGCTGTCGTCCATTCTTTTTTCTTCCCTGCTGATTCTCAAAAGATGCCTGTACATCCACATATGATTCACATATCAGCAGCCTTGGTAGCTAATGATTGTGTGAACCATGAAACAGGCTTGTTATGGCCAAGATGGAAAGAAGTAACTGTAATTACTGTATTATTTTGCTCCTTATTTATTTAGTAGTCCCCCCTTTGTTGATGGTTCTTTGAAGAAAGTGTGCGTGTGTGTTTGTGTGTGTGTATGTGTGTGTGTGTGTGTGTGCGTGCGTGTGCGCACGCACATCACATTTTTTGTTCAAATTTATGTGACCTATTCTGATTGATGTTCTTTACACAGCTGCTGCACCCGGGACAACTGTGAGTCTGTCTTAATTTTAATTTAATCTGTCTTAATTTTTAACAAATTTAATGAATATAAGCTCATTGAGTGAGGTATATAACGCTGTGTCATTAGAAGGTACTCTGCATATCATGTTTTCTATAATGATTAGTCAACCCTGTTATCTGTTCTTTGGTCCTGCAGAGCACTACAAATGGTTCTCCGCAGGAAGATCAACCAAAGAAGGTCAGTACTCAAATGCGAAAGGAGAAAAGGGCCTTAGAGCAAGGAAATACTGACATACTTTTAAATAGCTAAGGATAGGTAAACCCTCTTGAGATAAAGAGATTTTTTTCAAACGCTTTAAAAATCCATAGCAATAAAACAAATGATCTTTGCTTTTGTGCTCTTTAGAAGTCTGTCTGGACAGAGCACAAATCAATGGATGGAAAAACCTACTACTACAATACGGAGACCAAGCAGTCTACATGGGAGAAACCAGATGATCTCAAGTCTCCTGCAGAAGTAAAAACAAACATTACACCATTCTGTATTTGTGAATGAAGTTTAGTAACACACGTGTACACACACACACATGCACACACAGACACGCACACACATATGCACACGCGCACACACACACCATCCAGCTGGTTAACTAAAGAATGTATACTTGGTGTTGTATCCATTGGGATCTGGAAATTTATATTAACACAAGCACTTCAATTTATTTTTCAGCAAATGTTGTCTAAATGCCCTTGGAAGGAGTACAAGTCAGACACAGGGAAGCCGTACTATTACAATTCCCAGACTAAGGAATCCAGATGGACCAAACCTAAAGAACTGGAGGATCTGGAAGGTAAATAACTGATTATAAGACATTAAAAAGACTCAGACATTTGAAAGCATAACCATAATGTAGTATTGAGATGCTTTTGTACAAGGGGATGTTACAGTCTACATTTGAGCTTTTAAAAATTATGATGAATGACTGACCCTTGGCCTGTCTTAGTGATAATGCTGTGCATTAGTTAAAATGGCACTGGGGTTGGGACATCATTAGGCTGCTACAGTAACACACTCTGGTAGCCTCAGTGCTTTTTATTTTCTCTGTGCTTTCCTCTCATGTAATGTGCTTTGAAATGAAAACAAGTACTCTAAAACCAAAACCCCTTTTGTCTCTTTCAGCTATGATCAAAGCAGAGGAGAATGGGTAAGAGCCTCCTGCTTACCTTTGGTTACCATATACACTGCATTGATTCAGACGGACATTTAAAATTATTATGAAGACACCATGCATCTTTGATTTAGATGAAAGACAATAATCACCCCTTCCATAATCAAAGACCTATCTATTTTGTTCTGCATATTTAAACCTCCACTGACATGTAAGACCTGACCCCTTTTCAATTCCATGGAGCCACAGTGTACTGTTATTCTAACTGACACCGGTGGTCATGTTGCATGACCAGATCCGTCACTCATAACCAATCTGATTGCAGGACGGTGGAGGCTGCAGCTCCTGGCACTACCCCAGCCCCTGTTCTGCAAGCGGAGCCTGTTGTGGCTGTGACAAACACAATGGAGGCAGAGGCGCCAACAGTGGTCTCAGAGGAACACCTGTCCCAGACAGTTCCACATCCCACAGTTGAGGTCAACCCCATAGATATACCTGCAGTGGCATCAGAGAACACAGCCCCCACCGAAGTTCCAGCCAGGTAATACTGCTGCTGGACACAGAGATAGAAGTGCTGCGCCTGTCTTGGAAATGACAAGCTCAGGTCCCTGGGGGCAACCGTGCATTTTAGTACAACCATGAAAGTTGGAGAAGAAGGTTCCTAAGAAGGCCAAGTATGAGAAAAGACTAACCCTTCTCAAGCAAAAAGGCCAACATTCATTTAAAAAAACTGAAAGCCATACAGTAGTGGGTTTGGCTTCATGTGAAGACTTAAGGCATTGTGCTACAGATCGTATCCTCTCAAGTTCATAACTATACAGTGAGTCACTGATAGTCCCAATTAGTGCAGCTTTTGAGACTTTTGTCAGCTTCTAAACCAACTACTTGCCTACGTAACTCTACCAGCAAAATGTTTTACCAGCAAAATATTTTAAAGACCTCTAGCCTTCCCTGGGACCTACAATGCTATACATTGTTCATTTATCACTTGGTACTGGTACTGTTCCCAGCAGTTATAAGACAGCTGTTGTCAAACCTCAACTGCAGCCATATTTTCTTGTTACTTTTACCAGTCTGGCCAGCTGTCCTCCAAACCTTCCCAAAATTCATGACTATATTAGTTGGCTTAATTGATTGTGTACATATGCCCTTGATTTTTCAGCTCCATGGACTTCCAGGGCTGTCTCAGTTATTAACAGAACCCCTTCGATCAGTGAAAACATTGGTATACAAAGAAGATACTATTGAAAGGCTGAACGCAGATGAGAAAAAAGATCTATCTTGAAGTTCACCAGTTCTATGAAAGCTCCGTTTAAACATGTCACAATTAGGCCCCATGTTGTGGGAGTGGACACTGATTTAGGTGGAACTTGGGGGATTATGGTCAGATGCCCTTCCTGACAGTGGGTTTGAGCCCGCAGTCTCTGGCTCAACAGTACCCAAAACATGCGCTCTACTACTGAGCTTGTATGGCCCCTGTAATGCAGATGGAAAACATCTATTCCTGAAGTTCACCAGATCCATATGAAGCAGTTATTATTGAATTTGAATCAAAATATTGAGTAATCAAAAGTTCCTTACTTCTCTGACTTGATTAATGGTAATAAACCTAGCCCAAGGTTTCTGTTCAGCACTATCAATGAGCTTCTGAATCTTATTTCCTACTATTTCTGCCTCCTCTGGCTAGTGATGGAAAAAGTATTGTCTTTGTTGACAAACTTGATAGTCTAAGGTCCAATTTTACCCCCTCCGTATCCTCCTACCCATTTCAGCCATCCAATTTTAATGTCAGAATTTGCTCCCATTTCTTTGCAGTCCCTTGGAAATACTGTAGCCCATATGTGCCCCTCCTCCAGTCACTGTGATTATAGTTCCAATTTTTTTTTTAATCCATCCTCCCTGGCTTAGGTCCCAACTTGCTCTCCATCATCAACTGCTTTCTCACATCCAGGTCCATACCTGACTATTTCAAAATTACCTGTGTTCAGCCTCTCCTAAAAAAATGTTTCTCTTTCCATCTGGCAAGGTTAAATTATAGAAAAAATTTAAAACTTTCTTTTAATCCAAAAAGCTTCAAAAAGATTTTGCAGACCAAATCCTGAAGCTGTTTGAGGGTCATGATATTTTCAATAAATTTCCGTCAAGCTTTCAAAGAAGGAGAAGCTTTATGCGTGTGTCATTATGAATGCAATACTATGAAATTTTTTAAGCAAACTCAGAACTTGGTTTGCTTAACTTGAAATAAAATCATGTGCCTTTAGATTGTTCTCTTAATATTTATTTACCCTCTTTTTGTTCCACTTTGACTGCATCATTCAAATTACTTTCTTTTAAGGCTCTTTAACCTTTTCTTATGGTTGTTGTTGTTGATCTATGAATCAGATTGGAGATACAATCATGAGCTGGGTGCAAATATTAATAATTTTTGATACCTTCAATCACTGGATTTAGAGAATCGCTAACCAATTATATCATAATTAGAAGGTTGCTCATCATAATTTAATGCTGTGAAAAGCTGCTGGCTAGTGCAAAAAACTTACATTTGTTAGTATATTGAAGCAGCATAACTCAGTCGGTAGGGCTGTCATCTCGTAATCAGAGATTGGTGGTTTGATCCCCGGCCCCTGCAGACAGCATGTCATGGTGTCCTTGAGCAAAACACTTGATTCCCTTAACTGCTCCCCAAGCATCATGCAGCAGCTATGCTCACTGCGCCAATTTAACAAAATGGGTTAAATGCAGAGAACAAATTCTACTGGCCTTGGTCATGTAAAAAACAAAACAATTCTATTCTATTTTATTATAATAAGGCTTTCCCAGGAGAAATGGATCAGTAAAAACCCTCAGTAGCCAAAAGGGAGTATCAGTTGGTTTCAAGAAGGATCAGTTTATTGGCTATGTAGGCTTTCACATTGATTGGAATTTGAGTCCGGTTTTATGGCTTGCATAATTACTTCACATATAATGACAATACAAAAGTCTTTTGCCATATACCCAAGGATTTGATATTTACAAGTGAAATAAGAGGTGATAAAGCAAATATACCAGAGATATTGAAATAAATTGGGAGTTATCATAGCTAACAAGCATATGCAGGTGATAAAGCACATTTGAGAACTTCACCAAAAGACAGTACATCAACAGCAAAACTTAGATTAAAACTGTTGTTGTTCTTTTGCTGGAGAATACAAAGGTGATTCATTTTCAAGGAGCTAAATGACGAGTTGAACGAAATGTTGATGTTCAAGATTGTACCTGCAATTTACTGTTGCACTCATGCTGTGGATAGGGAGTTTTCTTCATTAATAAAATGTGGCTTAATTTTAAATGTTATCTATTTTGTTTTAATGTTGTTTTTATTTTAGTGTTGAGGTTGTTAAGGAAGAGCGCCCTGAACTCCAAAAAAAGACCTACAAGTGGAACACTAAAGAGGAAGCCAAGCAGGCCTTCAAAGAGCTACTGAAGGAGAAGGTGAGGCTCCAGCCATGATGTCAAGTGGGATTACCAATCATGTAAACTAGGTCAAACACTGGGAGAGTGGAGAGGCTGCTCTGTCTCTGTAGGCCGAATAGTGTCAGTTTCTGTTAACTGGCATTTAAGAGTTGAACAATCAGTTAAATCACTACATTAGACTGGCATCAATGCCATGCTATCATTAGTGTGTTTTTTTTGTCAAAATGTTAGTCAACACTATTACACCGACTGCAATACAATACAGTCTTAAGTCACCTATTAATTCAGTCTGTAAAATTACTTTATCATTGTGATAGTTCTGTTAATTAGTCACGTCTGACTAATTCCACTTTTTAGTCAGATTTTGCAGCTCCCTGGGTACCATCATTTTCAGTATGAGGCAGTACCCAAAGTTATGTTTCTGGGCAATGTTCTTTGCCTATTTCTTGGGTCATATCAGTTAGAACTCTTACAAGGCCCATTAAACTTTGAGAAGTCTGCAAAGTCAGCTCATGCATGGTCAGTAGAGCAGCTCAAAGGAATAACTTGTGTCTCTGGGTAACCTTACTGACTCCTGAGATGTGAGTGATCATTTGGGATTTTTTTCTATTCGCAATACCGATTCAGGCATTCAGATTATAGTGACAACTTGCTTATTCTGCTTTTTAGTTAGCTTTATTTTCATCGAGGCTTTAGGTGCTGTTTAAAAACAAAATTAAAATCCATCAGCTCATGCTTGTTGATATCTGTCTACAAGGGCAGGAGGCTATATATTTTGATCTGTATCTAATCCTCATGTCTCCCTCATGAGCCCCTGGGAGGTCTTAGCATGATTATTAAGCCTTGCCTCCTGTTGCTGTGGATGCATTGTGTGTTTAGTAGCAAGGTGGCCCACTACCGATGTTGCTATATTTAGGTTCTTTCTAATTTGGTGCGCAAAGCTCTCCTGTGAGATAGCTTGTTGTTTGCTTGCAAGATCTTAATGGCTCTGTCTTTACGATTAGCATTATTGGATCAAAAGGCACGGGGCTGGCGTGATTAAGACAGAGAGAAAGGGGCATGCCTCAGTGAGTTAGAATAACTGTGACAACTGACAAGGCAGATGGATGCAGTGGAATAGGTTCATAATGGATAAACGATTTGCTCTCTGGGAGAGGCAACTGACAGAAAGGGCACTTACATAAGCCTTTTATTTGAATTATTGGCACCTCACACCTCTTAACCCAACATTTATTAGTAATTAAGATAATGCATCGACCAAAGCCACCCAACATCCACCTGACACAGCAGCCCAACATCTACCCGACCCAGCTCACATGCTTCCTGATGTCTTATATGCCTTTTCCTGCACCAGTCCATTCGGCTTAAACAAACATTTAACTGGCCTAAGTGATGTTTGTGTCCTTCTGAGATTTAGAACATATGTAAGTAAGTGCCAGTATATTGAATTCAACTGCATATGTTCATGCTATGAAGTATAAAACAGACCTTTCATGATTTAATTGGGTGTTATGCTCTTCAAATTTCAGGGCGTATCATCAAATGCCTCTTGGGAGCAAGCCATGAAAATGATTATCAACGACCCTCGCTACAGGTGCTTTTCTCCCTCGAGAGCATTCACCCTATCTTTACCACCACAAGTGAAAGCTATCCATCTCTAACCACAAATCTTGCTTTTCTTTATCAATGAAGTGCCCTTCCTAAACTGAGTGAAAAAAAGCAGGCATTCAATGCCTACAAAGTCCAAACAGAGAAAGAGGAGAAGGAGGAGGCTAGAATTAAGTACAAGGAGTCCAAGGAGACCTTCCAAAGATTCCTGGAGAACCATGAGAAGATGACATCTACCACCAGATACAAGTAAGTGGTGTAACTATGTTGCACCAAACAATTCTTTTTTCCCCCTACCATTGATCTTTGGTACCCCGAATAGTCGATATGATTATGCCAATGAAATCAATGAAAGGTTGTATATGGCTCAAGTTAAAAGCCATTATGGATCCATGACTATTTTTAGATTCAGATTCAAGAACATGGTTATTGTGTAAACACAATTAAATTGCAATTGTGACAGCCTCAAATGGTGCATACAGAGAATAAAAAGACAGAGAAGAGATAAGAGCTGTAAGATATAAGAAATATAAGGTTTTATAACCCCTTTCAGAATATACTGATACTGAACTCGTACTTAAGTCCTGGAAATCACATATAGAGTATAGGAAATTAGGGAGTGAGTACATTTTTTATACCAAATATTTGCTCACTCACTTTGTTTCCAATACTATTATGGATTATAGAGGTCAATCACAGAGTATTGGAAGCCCAGTGAGGGAGCAAATTTTTGATACATGTTCCTGTTGCTTAACAATCCGAGGTGCATATCACGTACTTTTGATAGGTCATAAGTTAGAATCAAAGTCTTGACTTTTTGTGTTCAATCTCCTTTCTATCACTTTTTAATTATTTGTTTACCTATCTGTCATCATCGCATTTTTTCCCCCTCTTCAGTGAAGCAGAAATACCACTGAATGAATGGTTTGACTGGTTGTGATTTTACTGGGGAGTTGTCTCAGAAAAGGCAGAAGGTGTACAGACAATATAAGAATGGCTACATTTGCCAAAAAAAGCTAGCAACTACCATATGTAACTTGTAGATGACCAGTTCTCTCTGGCAGGGTGTTTTGGGTGTGAAAGTCAACAACACGTCCAGAGGGGATGCAGGATCGACTGGTGACCTTGACAACTGGCCAGTTTCAGTGTGGCTGGCACTGGGGTTGTTGTGGTGACCAGGACTATATTCAGAGGAAGCACATAACGGGTAGCTGGAGAGTGACATCAGGGTTCTTTGTTGTTGTGTGTGCGTGCGCGTGTGTGTTGTCTGTTTGTGTGTGCGCCCCCCCCTCTCTGTCTCTCTGTGTGGGTGTTGCATCTATATAGGTAAACATGTTCTCTTGAAGTCTAGGATCTTTGCTAACCCGACCAACCTACAGATTGTCCTGCTGGGTTTGCACCATTGGATATATAGGTCAGGGAAGTGAGATGTGTTGAACAGAGTTACATGAGTCCTAAAAGACTGCCTAATCTTAGAGAAAGTTTGCAGTGTTGGGAACTCTGTGTCTTATATTAAGCATGCAGGGAAATACAGCTGATGATTTGAATTCTTAACTTTGGAAAATATGAAGCTCGGGAGAGTTTAGCTTATAAAATGCTGCCCTCATGTGGATAAAGGTGTCACTATGAAGTATCCTGACGGACTCTGTGTGCGTGAATGTGTTTGTGCGTGCGTTCGTTCGTGCATGTGTGTGCACTTTTGCACATCAGGAAAGCTGAACAGATGTTTTGTGAGCTGGAGGTGTGGAGTTGCGTTCCAGAGAGAGACAGACTGGAGATCTATGAAGACGTCTTGTTCTACCTGGCCAAGAAAGAGAAGGTTAAGGCCTGCTTACGCTGTTAAGCTGCATTCCTACTATTCCTACCCATAATTTTATTCTGAACATTTACCAGAAAGTGCTTTTTCAGCCCCCTGCCTCTTCAAATCTCTGTCGTTAGTATTTTGTGCCATTGTCTTCAATCCTTATTTGCCAATGCTAAAGGGCTGTTAGGAATGTGAGCTCTGCAAGTAATGGTTCTATTGACACCACAAATATTCTCACAACGCCACTCATAATATGGTGGTGCAGGAACAAGCTAAGCAGCTAAGGAAAAGGAACTGGGAGGCTCTGAAGAACATTCTAGACAACATGGCCAATGTCACTTACCGCACCACCTGGTCTGAGGCCCAGCAGTACCTCCTAGATAACCCCACCTTTGCAGAGGATGAGGAGCTACAGAGTAAGTATGAAAGCTAACAAACACATCCACACACACACACACACCTTCTCTCACCATCTGTTATTTGTTTTAATTTTCATTTCCAAGCAGTTATGTAAATGGTAAATGGACTCATTTTTGCATAGTACTTTTCTAATATATCGTCCACTCAAAGCATTTTAAAATGTATGCCTCATATTTACTGGAGGATTATGACTGGGTGCCCTTTTCTTGATGCCCTGCGGTGGGATCAAACCCACTATGCCTGACTTGGGGCCGTGGGTTCTACCACTGAGCCACTGCACCCCATTCGTATGTTTCTACATAGTGTTTCTACATAGTGTTTTCAATGTTATATTATCGTTTAGGGGCGGTGTAGCTCAGGACGTAGGGTGAGTGTTTAGTAATGAGAGGATTGGTGGTTCGATGCCCTGGTCCCTTCAGAAAACATGTCGAAGTGTCCTTGAGCAAGTCATTGAACCCCTAACTGCTCCCCAGGTACTGCAGCTGCTCACTGCTTCTATACAATAGGATGGGTTAAATTCAGAGCACAAACTTCATTGTATGTATGTACAATGACAAATGATGATTCTTATTTACAAATATGCACATCCCAGACATGTGCTTATTTGTGTCCTATTTTTGCACACATGCATGATCTGAGGTACTAAACTGTGATGCATTATGAAGAAAACACCAAGATATCTGTCCGACATACAGATGGAGAGAGAGAGATAACAGCAGTGAATTCCTTGTTAACATCTGCTTTCTGCAACTTTTCCCTCTTGATGTTAACCCTGTATATGTGCTGCCCACAGATATGGACAAAGAAGATGCGCTAATCTGTTTTGAGGAGCACATCCGGGCAATGGAGAAGGAAGAAGAGGATGAGAAGCAGAAGACTCTCCTGAGGGAGAGGAGACGACAGCGTAAAAACCGCGAGGCCTTTCAGGTGAGTGGCAGTTATAGCAGCACATCAGTCTCTAAGCACAACACAGTCAGTGTCATGTTAAGTAAGGATTGGGTGGTATCTCTTTTTTTATAAGTTCATTGAATAGTCCCCTGAAATTACCAGAATATACAGTATTATGAGTTGTTGTTTTTTTAAGAGACATTTGAGGGGACTGGAGGAACCTGTCTTTGCTATCACAAAAAGAGGTGAATCTGTTCAACTGGATCAGAAGTTTATTTAGAAGTTTAGACTGAAGAAGTCACCTGGTGAGTGACGAAACGTTTCTCAATAAACTTCTGATCCAGTTGAACAGATTCACCTCTCTTTGTGATTTCCCTACCTGGATTATTGGGCATGCATCAAGACTGTCTTTGCTATGTGACCATTCAAATTTGCATATGTAGTTACAGCAGCCTTGTGTTGTTTATTCACTAGTCCACATGGCTATCCTATAGAACAGTGTTATACAATTCTGGAAGGGCGGTTTGAAAAAACCTTTCTCCTTAGGCAGCTCACTTAGTGGATCAAATATTTGGATCTTGGCTTTAAATAATAATTTGTCTACTGTGTGGATTGACGCCATCTTTTTGACCAGTATAAGTTTTTTGTCCTGTACAAGTTTTCCATCACACTGTCACTTTTGTTGAATATTTAGTTTTTAAGCAGCTTTCATGGTTGGCTTTGAAGACCCAATCTGAAGTTTGCACAAAAAGTGAAACATTTGAAATTCTTTGACCAAATAGGCAGATTATTATATCGTAAATTTTGAATGGACAAACCGTAATGCTTTAGTTTATTAAATGGAATCAGTGCAACAATTTTATGTCTTCTGAATCTGATGCTGTCATCATTCTAAAACCCAGATTACTATATTACTGGTATAATACCACCCATCACTATCTTAATTAATAACACATTACACAATATTTTTCATGAGATTTATTTATTAGATTTTCTACACAGCAATAAGATAAATGCATATGTAATTTATAATTTGTTAAGTTGCAATTGGATGGAAAAAGGGCAAATAGTTTAAGAATGAGAGGTTCATTTAAAAATAAATGAATAAAATAAAGAAACTGAAAATAATGTTGGTCAGTTCTCACAGGTCAATACATTGATCAAGTACTTGTCTCAAATATCATTACTTAGTGTAGCTTCATTACCTTATAGGCTAAAAGTATTGCTGAGATGGTCTTCATCCAGGAATAACTAGAAAGGTTTTTGTGCATATGTGAAGAAAGAGCGGCGTAGCCAAATTTCTTGAAAGTCCATTTCATTATACATCTGATTTTTTGTTTTGTTGTATGTGATCAAAAGTATCCTTGGTCCATAATGTGTTAGAGGGGGTTGTTGGTGATTTTCATTGTATCTATATCAAGACATGTAGCCAGAAATGTCACAAAGGCTAAGAGGTTTGCCTTTTATGTATCTTTTTTTTAGAAAATGGTAATGGTGTAGAAATGATCCTAAATAATGCTGTGATAGTGTTAGGTTTGTTCTGTGGCTCAGTTATTTCTGACAAACACTTTGTCATTTTAAACAAGCGTACAATAAAATTCAACCTCAGTGTTTAACCCATCCTATGGTATAGGAGTAGTAGACAGCTGCAGTGCTGCGCCCAGGGACCAACTCCAGTTCTTTTTGCTATTAGTCAAGGGCACAAAACAGAAGTATTAACTATAACATGCATGTCTTTTTAAATGATCTTGGGATGATCCCAAATAGCACTGTGATAACATTAGGTTCAAACTGTGTTGCATTCACTTATTTCTGACAGCAAATTAGAAATCTCTATCCAGTAATTATGTTGGGATGAACGTGATTCGCAGGAAACTGATGACATCCGTCACATATGGAATCAAAATTATAGTATTTTTTTTAAAGTCTAACTTTGTCGTGAACAATTTTACAGTGAATCTGACCGTGTTCTCTGAGATCTCTCAATTCTTCTCAAAGAGAAATTAGTGAAGTTAAATTTATGTATTTATTTATTCATACTCGAATGAAAATCCTTGATTTTGTGCTGGCTTCAGATTATAAAGATATTCACATCACAGGAGGGAGGAAGTTTTTCCTTTATTTCATATCTAAGGCATGTTCCAATTGAATATTTAAATGGCGCTTCTTGTTAGATGACAATGATTCTTTAATGTCAGTGGCTCTGCTGAACTACTGCTTTGTTTCAACACTTTCTGAACAGAAATTTCTGGATGAGCTACATGACCATGGTCAGCTCCACTCCATGTCTGCCTGGATGGAGATGTACCCAACAGTAAGCGCTGACATCCGCTTCGCCAACATGCTTGGCCAGCCAGGTAGGACAGCGGGCCACGGTACACGTGTCTCCCCCAACCAAGCACGTGGATGTGACATTCAGACACCCACATATCACATAAACACAAGAAGATACAGACACACACCACAACCCTAGATAAAAATATACTTCCGCTGTTGTACATCATGTTCAGTGATTTAATATCTGAGGATTTGTGAGAGGGGGTGTACTCCGGGTGCTTATCATGTTAATTTAAAAGCTGTTTTGATTTTACTTCCCCGTGTGATTTATTTGGATCCTATCCTGTATTCATCTATGTCAATTTATGGCATCTGTTTTGCAGGTTCCACACCCCTGGACCTTTTCAAATTCTATGTGGAGGACTTGAAGGCCCGTTACCATGATGAAAAGCGGATCATCAAAGACATCCTCAAGGTGACCTCTCACCACGCCTTAAACTTGTTATGTCTGATGAAGATTGTACAACTGGTTATTTGTACTCTTGAGTATAAAATATAGGTGTACATCAGAGCAGCCAAATTTGACCTCTTTCATGCATGGTGTGTTTCAGTGGCTGTTGTGACAAAAGTTTGTATTTGATGAATGTCTGCTAAATGCCTGTAATGTGATAAAGGTCGTCCTATGCTTTTTCCATTCCCGTCCTCTAATTTCTGTCGCTTTACTCAGGACAAAGGCTTCTTGGTTGAGGTTAACACCAGCTTTGAGGACTTTGGCTCAGTCATCAGCTCAGATAAGAGAGCCACCACGCTGGATGCAGGCAACATTAAGCTGGCCTTCAACAGTGTAAGACCTTTTTTCTATCTCAACAGTCCATGTTAATAGTTTTTACTTTTATCTTGCAGGTCTGGGTATGGGAAACGCAGTCACAAACCATTGTCAGTGTAATGATAAATTTTGCTAAGATTTATATATGAATTGACTTGACCACCCTTAAAGGGGTCAGAAACAGTAGATCCTTTGATGTTTTAACTAAGATTTGGTTGACGTTAGAAGAAGCAGACGATGATAACGGGTATAAACTCTTCCATTAACTGGATTAAGTATGATATTTTAGGCCCTAAATCACTATTACTTTTATGTATTTATTTATTTGGATTAAAAGTTTAAACATAGGTGAACATTGTATCATTGGTTCTATATTATTACACTTAGAATTTTATTATGACTGATTATTTAAAAAGTGTCCCCACCCTTATGTAAATATATTTATCAGATTATCATTATGAGGCAAAGTGTGTGTGTGGTGTAGAAATGTGCACCAGCATGCCCACAAATACATAGTAGTAGGAAAGAATGAGAATCATGGATATGTGAACACTCAGCCATTTTAAGACTTGGCAGATGTCTTGTTATTTAAACTGATTTTATTCACTGGTATTTTTAAAGGTCTCATGAAAAGAAAGAATATATTTTCATTGTTATATATTTTATCTGCACATAATTTCATATGTTTAACAATGTTGGAAGTCACAAAAACTATTTTTTGTGCTTAGATGCTTTTTGGTCTGAAAAATACGTTTTAAATTACATCATCTTGCACTTGCAGACATATACTAAAAATATATCTAATGAATAGTTCACAAGATTGAGAGGAGATGAAATCTGACCACCAAACTGAAACAAGCCAGTAACATGTCCACATTCATTTAAAGATGCTTGGTCATAATTGTCTGTTAGTCATATCAAACTCCCACCCCTCAGAAAATCTGCCCTGACAGTTCTTTTCCATTTGTATAGATCTAGGGAAACATTAAAGAACTGGTTCTACTTGCAAACGCATACCCTTGCCTTGATATGGATCTCAATCTAACTACTTTGTGTGTAGTTACTGGAGAAGGCTGAGGCCAGAGAAAGGGAGCGAGAGAAGGAGGAGGCAAGGAAGATGAAAAGGAAGGAGGCAGCCTTCAAGAGTATGCTGAAGCAGGCCACTCCGCCGCTGGAACCAGAAGCGTCATGGGAAGGAGTACGGCTTCATCATCTTTTCTGTCCCTATAGTTTAGCAACTTGTAGTTTGTTTTCCACTGGGACACGTCACCTTGTTATTCAATGTAACAAACACAAAGCTGTTTATAGGTCCTAAATCTTATATGTTAATCGTTAATGTTTTTAGCTGTATTTTCTGTTATGGGGGTGATTCCAGGTTCGAGACAGATTCCTTAAAGAATCAGCCTTTGAAGACGTGACTCTTGAGTCTGAGAGGAAAAGAATATTCAAAGACTTCATGCACGTCTTGGAAGTAAGGGTTGTTGTTTTTTTTTGTCAAGATCTAAACTACTGATTATTATTCAAAGTTAATCTTCAATTAACTATAATTTGATTTAACAGCATGAATGCCAGCATCATCATTCCAAGACAAAGAAACATTCAAAGAAGTCCAAAAAGCATCACAGGAAGCGATCCCGCTCTCGATCGGTTAGTGTCATCTCTCAAATCTCACTAATGGCACCTTTCATTGTGCCTGCATTTTACTTCAGTAATCCTCTATGAGACCCCTCTGTTATAGTCGTTATTGCCTTGGTATACCAGTACCACAGTTTTAGATAGTCCAACTTTTGAACGGGCTACTTTAATCTGTTGGCAGGGCTCAGAGTCTGAAGATGATGAATACCACAAAAAAAGGAAGAGATCCCAGTCAAAGTCCCCATCTGAGCGGTCCTCCAGTGGAGAGTCTGGTAAGTGATTCTTAAAGCCAAAGTGGATGTATTAACTATTTGAAGACCAAAAAAAAGTTCAGTCAGTGGCCAGCCTCTGACCTTTTTTTCTTTTGACAACCAGAGAGAAGTTATAAAAAGACCAAGAAGCACAAGAAGAAGGGTAAAAAGAGACGCCACAAGTCTGTAAGTGCACACAGTGGTATGAGAGTGTTTCTCAACCACAATTCTTTCTTTGACTTTTTTCTCTAATTTCTTTAAAACATGTATCCTTACCCATCCATCTTCCCTTCAGGCTTCTCCCGAGTCAGAAGGAGAAAGGAAAGGAAGGGAGCGGGATGGGAAACGTGATAGGGACCAGGAAAAAGATAAAGAGAATGACAAGTCACGGGGGAAAAGTCATTCCGACTCCAAACAAAGGTCTCCTAAAAGAAAAGCTATCAAAGAGGAGGTTGGTCCATTTTTCATTCAGTTCGCTGAACTCTATCCAACTGAGCTTTTGGTGATTGTTCTAAGTGTGGTTTGGATTCTAAATTTGTTTGGGAACTTAAACTTAGGTTTATGTTCAGTTATTAGTACTAGCATTATGGGAAACTATAACCTCTAGTGGGAGCCAAGTATGTATTCTATTGGCCACTTTGTTTTTTTTCACAGAAAACCTTGAAATGATGAACTGCCATCCACTGGTAAAATAATTAAATGTTTGGTGTACTGTGAGATTGACCAGCTTCTGCATGGCCTGTAAAAAGAAGCAATCCCCCTCCCAAAAAGAAAAAAAAGGAAGGTATCTTCCCTGTTTGACCACTTCCAATGCTAAGTTTTCCCATTCTGTCATCACCAGGGTGGTTGGGATACGTCGGGCAGCGAGCTGAGTGAAGGAGAGCTGGAGAAAAGGAGGAGGACTTTGCTGGAACAGCTGGATGCACCTTAACCTCCCCCCCACACACACACCTCTTTTCTCAACTGTTCCACTTCTGTGAACATGTATTCATTCTCATCTTGACTGTTCTTTACACAAATGCCACACTGGACAGAGTGTAGGAGAACCTTTCATCGGTTATGTTTTTTTCAGAATGTTTTGACTGAGCTAAAATGCATCCTCCATGAGAGGTTACCTTGAGATGTGGAAGGATGCATCTGTGGTGGTCAGATCGCCCTTTTGTTGCCTTGTTTATGCTTTAGGTATTTTTTTAGTCAGCTGTAGTTGTATATGTTTTCCTTTGCTAATAGTTTTGATATTGAATTAAAAGCATATCTTTATCCCATCCAAAATGATTGTCTTACGAAGACTGTCATATTTAGCAGTAACGTTTTCAGGAGTAGACAGGTGTCCACTCAGAATGAGCTACATTTCCAGGGCTACTGGGGAATATTTAATTTGAAGCAACCATAATTACAGCTTAATGCCGGCCTGATTGAATAAGTGTTTGAATGGGGCATCTGTGAAAATTCTTTACACGTAATAAAGTTCTTTTTTTTCATGGATATTGTCTCCAATGTGATGATTTAGCAATCCAGTAAGGTGATTGATTATATAATGCGTAAACTGCATAAACAGCTATCCATACAATTTCTTGGGTTAACTAAAGTAACAGCCTGGACCAGATGACAGCCCAACTTGGTCTAATTTCAGTAGGTGCCTGCAAAGCTAAACATGTACTCCAATACTAGAATTGTGTTAAGCCAGATCTTTGACATACTCTGACTTTGAGTCGATGATTTTGTTATGTATGCAGTTCAACGTAGTAGAGGTGCTTTCTACCTACCAGTGCAGGCCAGAACATGAAGAAAAGCAAGTGGTCAATACACAACATACTCCATGTCACAAACTGACTTAAGTTGCCAGTGTAGCAATGATAAAAGACACTTTAAGAGGGCGCTGGTTTGAAGTTGTAGTTGAGGCACAAACAAAAAAAAATCTATATAAAAAAAAAATCCATGTAAATAGTTTATTTGATCATAATCATTGGAAATCTCAGATCATCTAATAAAAAGTTATTTTAAGTAGCTTGTGATTAAGCACACAATGCCTAAAATACATTTCTGATGATGCACAAAAACAACATGCCAGTATTACCCAGTCAGACAAATGACATTGGTATAGATCGAAAACTTCAGAAGAACCAAAACAAACAAGATGAATGGCAGCACATGCTATAGTGGAGAAATTCCTGGTCCAGAAAAGAGGCTTGATCACAAAGTAACAGAAAACCTCAGCCAGCAGAATTAAACATTAACAGATAACTGATTAACAAGGTACAATGTATACCAATTATACAAGTCAAAGTCTATTGTGTTCATGTGAATATATATTAGAGCTATTTGCAAAAGTCAGAATAGAGTGCATGTATGGTAGCTGGCTTGGGTCTTGCTTTGAAACGCCCTCAAAAACACAAAGTGATCTCAAGACAGTGGGGTGTTTTTCATTACCTCACTAAAACATTTCCGTTAATGGTTTGTAAGCCATTGTTTTTGGCTCAATTAAATATATAGAATGGAAACAAAACTATAAGTTAAAACAACATTCAAATCGCATAGCACAGGGCGTTGCAAACTTTGTTTAAACAATATGTACAATATTAACCTTCTGGTAATGTAGTGAATTTATTTAGTGTAAAAAAAAGTATTGTAGCAAAATATCTGTACATTTAGAAAACTTTTTTTTCTTTGCATTGTGTACGTTGTTGTGCCATGACCTAAATGTTGTCAACCACAATGGACACTTGTGTCAAATAAAGAGCAACCGCTGGAACAAAACCATTTTCAGTGGTTAAATACTATACAATAAAATTACAATATGAGTAGACATGGTTGTTGCCTAGATTCTGACTAGCATTGTAGTTTTTGAAGTTAAGAAAAAAACTGATCCAGTTTTTTTGCTTTTTTTTTTCTCTCATACAATGGGTTTATCCAACCAGGCCTTCTTGCAGTCGCTACACATGGCTATAAGTGTATATACCGTTAATACGACTCCTTATTATGCTCTTATTGCAGCCACAGACTGATGAGACGATTGTTACGGAGGGCGTCTGACAGACTAGTTCTATAGATTAAGAGCTGCAAAACGGTCACTAACGACCATTGACACAGTTGAATGAAGTGGTCATTACACACTAGTAGAGGCCTTATGCATGCAATTCACTCACATTAGCCACCTGGTTTTTATCTTTATAAATCACCTTCTCTTAGTCGGCATTTGAAAATCTTTTCTTAAACTGCAGTATTATCTTTGCAGAGGGCCTCCCTCTAATACATAACACCTCCACAGTTTAATTAATTTGTTTTTGGATCACTGCTTTAATCTTGATTAGATTTAGCACAAACTAAACCTGTCCCCTATAAAGAGTCCATCAAGCCCTTTTCATGAAAGTTCTAAAAAGCTATTGACAGTTTTTAAAGCACTAATTGGGCACATATTTGTCTTACAAGAGGAATGGCAAGAGCCCTGGAATGTGCCATGCTACTATGGAGATTCACAGTAGATGTGAGATATCCGTGACAGCTGAGGGAACGCGTCCCATCCCGTACATACATTCTGTGTATTTTTTTTTCCTCAGGGAGCATCTCTTTGCAACATCCTTTGCTATGGATCACTGTGTCCAGTTTCATACTTCACAGGAATCTTGCGGTTAAAGCCTCGTCAAGTTGTATTGCTTGAAGTGACAGACGGCAACAAAATAAAAATATAAGACAGTCATCAACAAACAGAGGACGATGTGATATCGGATCACCAAAAACAATTAAGATCAGGCACTTGGCTTGTCTAAGGTTTCTTACAATCAAACTTTCAGACCCTTCTCACTTTTACATTAGTCTCATGCCACCCCCAGTCTCTTCATAGTGAGAACCTACCACCGCACAGAATTGGAATGGCATCGCATTGTGTATCCTGACGTAGAATTTATATACAAGCTCATCTCTATCTATGGCTGCTACCATGGTCTCACTTTGCATGACATCCTTTGACTCTTATACATCCTCTTCGACTTGCTTTCTCTCTCTCTCTCTCTCTCTCTCTCTCTCACCCCATGTAACCGCCAGTCCTCTCCTCAGCACATGCACTGTTCCCTCGTCACATGTCACATGACCACTTCGCCGTTGTTCAGCGGCCGCAAGTTCTGATCATCAAAGCGTCTCCTGACACTCCTCCGCACTGCATCTGCTCGCCTGTAAGGCTGATTCCTCAGATCTGGAGGGAGGTGGGGGGGGG
>OMLC01024315.1:1560-13527 GCA_900302585.1 Regalecus glesne | reverse complement strand
AGCGTTCTAGTTGGATAATAAGGTACTATAAGCTCTTTAAGATAAGAAGGTGCCTGACCATTAAGAGCTTTGTAGGTTAAAAGAAGAATTTTAAATGCTATTCTAAATTTTACAGGAAGCCAATGCAGAGAGCTAAACAGGAGAAATAGATCTCTTTTCCTAGTTCTGGTTAGTACACGTGCAGGTGCATTTTGGACCAGCTGGAGAGTCTTTAGCGACTTGCTGGGGCAGCCTGATAATAGAGAATTACAATAATCCAGCCTAGAAGTAACAAACGCGTGGACCAATTTTTCGGCGTCTTTAAGAGACAGAAAGTGCCGGATTTTTGCGATGTTACGCAAATGAAAAAAGGATGTCCTTGAGATTTGTTTTATGTGGGAGTTGAAGGACATATCCTGATCAAAGATAACTCCCAGATTCCTTACGGTCGCGCTAGAGGCCAGGGTGATGCCATCTAGAGTAGCTATATCATTAGATAAAGCGTTTCTAAGCTGTTCAGGGCCAAGCACAATAACTTCAGTTTTGTCTGAGTTTAATAATAAAAAATTACTGGTCATCCAGGTGTTTATGTCCCTAAGGCATGCTTGGAGTTTAGTTAACTCCACTGTCTTCCCACTTGTTCAAGGATTTGTATTGTCTTGCTCATAATTACTTTCATTCCTCTTCTATCCGGTGCGTACCTCCCCCTCCCTAAGACCTCAACCTGCTCCCTACTCTCACTACAGTTTACACAGTCATCTGCAAATAGCACGGCCCACGGAGACTCTTGTCCGATGTTAACAATCACAATTGCAAACAAGAAAGGGCTCAGAGTCCATCTTTGATTTAACCCCCCCATAAACAACTTGAACCACACACACCTCACCCACCACTCTCACACTGCCCTCACACATATCCTGCACCACTCTTACACACTCCTCTATCACTCCTGACTTCCTCATACATCACCACACCTCCTCTCTCGGCAGCCTGTCAAGCGACAGAAATAAAGGCCACACCCCCTTAACACCTAGCTGTATTCGAAGATGGCATATAACACATAACAAACAAAATGATGCATCTGAAGCTAAAGACATGTGACTTCTAGCTTTAATATTTCACATTCAAATGTATACGGCTGAATTAAAGTCATTTGATCTACAAGTGAGCACATCAACCCTTTCCTTATCCGTGATGAAACCGTATTTGAAACCCCAAATTGGCCTCCTGAACATCTCGGGTTGATTTACGACGTGCAGCCGCTAAACAAATTCCCCACGGCCATAGATAGAGAAGCATCCTGATCCTCATCACACCTAACGAAGTAGCGACATATTATCATCCCTGACGATCGGATGGCCTTGACTCTCCCGGTCTTTATAGTCAACACGGTCACTACTCATCTTTTCACGTCTTCGTTATGCACTAAAGGTCGGGCTGCTATACAATATCACAACACATATTATATATATATATATATATATATATATGTATATATATATAGATAGATAGATAGATAGATGTATTAGCGTGCCATTGTGGCACATTGTTTTCACTCATATCAGCACTGACAGAAGACTATTTACCTGGAAGCGGCGCATAAACAACTCTTTCCCAGCCAGCTTTATTTAGTGGAAACTTGAATCAAACGGGCGGCTGGAAGGATCGCAACAGGAAGTGTTCCAGGAGCGAAATTTCTTCTTCGCTTTACTTATATAGGCGGCTGGTATTAAATTCTGGAGCGTCATCGGCACCTACTGGCCTGGAATGTGATCTAAAAAACACTCAGCAACCCTCTCTTCCTTAAAAACTACAAAGTGCTGCAGATTAACTAGTAGATTAGTTTGTTGAAGTGTATCTTTCTCAGTTTTTATGTCAACATTTTTGAGTTATTTTTCTTTCCAACCTCTGGCTCCAACTCTGACATGGATAACATCACATTCTCATGTCCAGACAACCATTACATCTCCCTGTATGGTTCACATAAAGGTGCAGTGTGGATACATTATTTTCTCTGTATACATGAAAAGGATGGAGAAAACTCATTTGTATTATCTGGAAATATCCCTTTAAAAGATCATGATTTTTGTTTAAGCTCGCCAATCACCATTACTCAATAACTGGTCAGTTTCTATTTATTCTTGATTTCAGGGGACAATCTACTTTATGACCTACTGAACAAGATATTTAAAGTGTCCTCAGAGCTCAGATTGAAGAAATTGTTTAGAAGGATTACACATAATTGTCATAAATAATTTCTGTCTACCCAGCAAGCAAAAGAAAAGCACTGGTGTATTTTTCATGAAACGGAGATGGAGTGTTTCCTAAGCAGTAGCAGGAAACAAACCTGTAATGGCAGAAAAAGTGCCACTGAGAACTGTGCACTACTTGTGGCACTCTAAAAAATGTGCATAGGTCCCCACCTCAGACCATGGTGTTACACTATTGATGAGGGAGGACGTTATCATCAGACTCAAGAGACTACCAGCAAGCAAGCATGGATTTCATAATGATGATTCTGGTAGTAAAAAATCACAGTAAATAAGTAAAGACAATCACCATCCCCCCTGTTGACTGGCTTATGATGCAGTGTCTTCACTGTAGCTTTAAGGCCTTATAATGTCATCTTGTTAAAGTATTTCCCCCACACGTTCTCATATTAGGAGTGTACAGGCCTTTGCACAGGCTCTTTTAACTGGGGAGATAAAGAAATGGACTGGATGATTGACTTGAAGATCAAACACAAACACATACTCCACAGGATACTCTCTTTAAGATTTAATTACTGCCAAAGAACCACAAATTACAAATTGTCCATTTAATCCCTTATTTACAACTGTCACAACCTTGCATCATTTAAAGGGATTTATTTGAATCCTAGTGAAAATAAGAAGAAAAAAACAGCTAAATAACTTGTTTCATCCATTTTACTGTGTTTTTACATTTTACAAACTTGTAGATAGAATGATGGTGGGTTCTGATGTGTGCTGACAGATCAAATCACAGTGCGGGGAGAAGTCTGGTGTATCCTTCTTGCAAAACCTGGACAAAAGAGAAAAACAAGGAAATCAATCAGTATATGCAATACATTTTAAACTACAACTGCTACCATAACCATTGGCTACTCCTCTTAGGGGTCACCACAGCAGATCATCATCTCCATCTCCTCCTGTCCTCTACATCTTCCTCTGTCTCACCAGCCACCTGCATGTCCTCCCTCTTATGCATGAGAAATCCGACACTTAACTTGTTTCGATGTTTTTTTTCTTCTTTTAAAGTGTCCTCTTTCCCAACAGTGACTTTATCATTGTGTTGCCTTACGGAGCAACCCCCCAGGTTTATATTTGTATGTCAGAGTGAATAACAAAGCTACTGGGTGGATGGAGTTAGGTTTGCTCACCAGGTGTAGCTGTATCCTCCCAGAATGACCAGGATGACCAATCCTATCAACGCAGCAGCCGACAGAGAGGAAATCCTGATAACATAGGAAGTACCTGAAGCAGAGAGACCACAGTCACGGTCAGGAGTGTGTGCGTGCGTGTGTGTGTGTGTGTATTCTGTAGACATTGATTTTGCATAAGAACAACAACAACATTTATCATCATTATTATTATCATCATTCTTATTATCTCTTTCATAGGTACAGTGCATGTTAATGAGCATTTAGACCATGAATACGTCAGATTTAGCCACCAGGCTACTTTTCATCTGTTAGCATTGTCTTGCTCAACAACATTTCAGCACTCTCTCTGAAGGAACCAGGATCGAACCACCAACTTTTAGCCACCACTAGATGACTGCCCTCCCTCCTGAGTTATGCCAACCCTCCCATTCTGTAATCCCCATGGAAGTAGCTTACCTCTTGCTTTTGCCCATAGAACACAAGCGCTTTTGAAATCCTGCAAAGTCACAAAGAAAGTTCCTTTTTAACGTCACAGTCCAATCAGCACAAAGTCTGGACTTTTCCACTTCATTTTCTTTCTGAGGCGAGATATTTGCAAGAAAACCCTCAAATCTCAAAGGTTGGATTCTGATTGACTCCACAACATCTCACAACATTAAATCTCACAACATCAGCATAAAACTTCTTACGCTGTCCCGTCACCCACCCTGTTCCACTGGCTGACAGCTCGTAGGATGACGTAGTAGTTTCGGCCGTTCTGCAGGGGTGCATTGTAGAATCCATTGTAGTAAAGTCCATCTCCTACGGTGAAGTTCAGCTCCCTCCCCATAAGTCTGACTTGGATCTGGGCGGTGACGTACTGTCCCTGAGATCTCTGTCTGCTGGAGAAATCTGAGCTCCTGGTAGAGGTACAGTCGAACACGATGATCCCCTCCACTGGCAGCACAAACACCTGGTACAAACTACCGAATGGGAAAAATGGTAATTCAGCATTTACTGTCACCATTACATACTATTATACAGCTAATTTCCCTCACTTGCTAGCAATGGTAAATGGTAGAAGGACTGGTTCTTATAGAGCAAGTCAGTCCGTGGGAAGCATCAGATTCTCACGAGGGGATATCTCCCTGAAACAGGGCTACATGAGAAATGAAATACTAGAGGGACCCTGATTGCTCTCATATTGCTACTGAATAGATTCAGAAGACAGTTTAGTGGCCTCGGCAGTAGCTGCAGTTTTGGTTGAAGTTCAAAAGGACACCATCATTCATGTCTGAGGCAACATCTCATCTGAAAGTTAATAGTTGTGATCCTTCTTCAGTGGTGCACACAGACGGCTGACAGATGGAAGGAAACAGCTGAAGGTTTGACCCCTGTACCGGGGGGGGGACGCTGGGGGAACTGTCATGCTATAGGTTCCGTTAGAGGGAAAGGTCACTACAAACCATCCATCCATTCATTCATTCATCATCCATCATCAACTGCTTATCCAAAGTCAGGTTATAGGGTCATGCTGGAGCCTATCCCAGGGCTCATTGGCTAAAAGGCAGGGACACACCCTAGAAAGGTCACCATTCCAATGTTGGGCTTGAGCAGTTAGGGGTCTAGTGTCTTGCTCAAGGACACTTTCACCTCCTTTCTGAAGGAAGTAAGGGTCGAACTGCCAGTCTTCCCATTACTAGTTGACTGCCCTGCCTCCTGAGCTATGATCGCCCCTTACTGCAAGTCGGTACAGAGTTACTGTGAGTGATCACCTTGATCCTGTACTGAGGCATGTCTATCCTGACGTGAGGCCACCAGACCTCAACCCATGTTGAACGCTTATGGGAGATTTTGGACCACCACCACCATCAAGGCCCTAAATGAGGGAACATCTGGAAGAATGGTGTCTATCCCTCCAGCTGAGTTCAGGGACTTGTAGAATATATAAGAAGGAGGACTGAAGCTGTTCTGGAGGCTCCTGTTGGCCCGACAACTTACCGAGACTCTTCATGCTGGGTTTTCATTTCATTCGTCCCCCATCTGTATCTAAAAAAACCCCATGTTCTGATGTGACCTACAGTCAGACAATCTACAGTCAGACAACCTACAGTCAGATAACCTAAAGTCAGTTAATATCACTGGAACTACCAGACAATCAGAGAGAGAACAGGTCAGTCCTCAGCTGTAAAGCTGGATAGCGACCTTCTGTCTACGGGTACCTGATTTGGTCCAGCGTGTCTGTGGGTCTGAGCAGCCTCAGGGTGGGTAGCGGAGTCTCGACCTCTCTGTAGTAGATGACTGGTGCCTGAGGTGCTGCAGAGGAAAAAGAACAACCTGAGGCTCCACCTCAGATCCATGTTGTCAAATCTACCCTTGCCAGTTCGGCTCTCGGTATACTGACTGTTATTTTACAAAAACTGTACCAGTTTTACTTGTCTGAAACCAGCCTAAATGACTGCCAAAGTTAGATTTGCACTAACTGCATCCGATCACTTCTTTTGTGTTTCCATAGTCACCAAAGCGACCTTGTGGCCTCCTGTAGTGTGATACCTGTCAGACTGGTGTTCACGGTGATGGTGACGCTGAAATTGGCGGACACCGCGTTGATAGAGACACTGTAGTTAGTGGCAGGCAGCAGGTTGAGGCACAGCTGCAGTCGGTCGGCCTTGGAGGTGAGGAAACGCTTCCTCTTGTCGTGAAACGACCTCTGGTATGTCCTGGACCCCATGTAATTCACCTGTGGATGACACACACAGGCTTGTGGTATGAATGTTGTCGACTCAAATCCGCTACCTGTAAACCCTGTGACTACGAACACCCTGTCCTCTCATTGGTCACCCAAACCCCCCTCAAAATCACTTAGTTGCTCCATTGGACCTGCCAAGTGACAGTCATAGAAGCCCCCGAGGTGGGGATGTGTTCAAGTTTCAAGCTTATTTGTCATGCATGAAAAGTAAGATTGCACCCTTACTCCTCATGTTTTGCTGGCTAGACAAGTGCAAAAGTAAAAGTACTTATAAAAGTACTTCAAGGAGTAGGATACATGAGCAAAATGAGCCTTTGGAGACTTTGGACATACTTTGACAGGTGATGTGCTACAGTTACAGAATAACTGAATGGGGCTGCAGCAGCTCAGTGGTAGAGCTCACATGAGGAACTGACAAGCCAAATGCTGCAGGTTTGAACCCACCTCAGGGCATCAGGAAGGGCATCCAGCCTTGATCCCCAAAGCTCCATCTAACCCCCTCTCACCCCGCAACATGAGGACTGATGGTGACATGTAAAATGGACCTCTCAGACAACTGTGCTGAAACAGTTTTGCTGCTTTGTCCTGGAGAACAAGGAACCTCAGGGATATGTCGCATAAGTTCTACTTTTTCCTCATTGCTCCCATTTTAGTCAAATTTTAATGTGCTTTTGACTGGTTTTAAGTGGTCTTGGTATTCTCATGTTAATTTGAAATCTTACAATCAATTTTGGTAAAAACAAGCATTCATAGTACATTGTCCATACTCATGCATGTCTGTACACAGGTTGTGAACACAGAGAAGAATCAAACCCTCTCCATCATACATGAGCCTTGCAGGAGAAATATAAACAACAGATTATGTGTATATTTACGTGAACTTGCTGAAGAGGGTTAAACCACATAAAGCTCAGTTTTACCTTATAGACTTCTATATCCCCTTCATACTTCTCTGCTTTCCACTTCAGGCATTTTTCATTAAAAACCTCCAAGTCGGAGATCACTGGCTTGATTTCTGCAAAACATCAGCAGAGGTAAAGAACACAAGACAAGTAAACTTTATTTATAAATCCAACATGTTTTTGGGGGGGTTACCTATGCATTTCAGCGTGGCTCTCTGCCAAAGCCCAGTGTTGCCACAAGTGGAGAAGTTGCTTCCCCTCCAGCTGTGGTATCCATCCAAACAGCGATGGATCGCAACACTTCTGTCAGACCACACCACTTCGGAGTTGGACAGGAATGGAACTGGGCCACATTTGGCTGTGAAGACATTCAAGTCTTTTAACTAACAAGGTAGAATAAATAACAAACAGAAGCACCAGAAAACACTATGCTACAATGCTACAATGTTATAATGTTACAATGCTACAATATTACAATGCTACAATATTACAATGCTACATTGTTATGTTAAATGCTACAATTTTATAATGCAATAATATTACAATATAATTTAGAGGAATAATGCCAGGAGAAAATCTAAATCAACTAACTTGGACGGTTTCTTTATAACACAGACATGTGAAACCAGTTGGCACAACATTTTTAAGACAAATCTAACATGTTGCTTTGTTAGTGTTGCTTTATTACTCACCTTTGCATGTCAGTGTGGCTTTCTGCCAAACCCCACCGTTGTCACATGTGGAGACGTTGCTTCCCTTCATACTGTAATATCCATCCACACAGCGATGGATCACAACACTTCTGTTTGACCACAACACTTCTGAGTTGGCCAGGAATGGAACTGGGCCACAATTTGCTGGGAAGACATTCAAGTCTTTTAACTGACAAAGAAGAATAAATAACAAACACAAGTACCAAAAAACACTATGCTACAATGTTACAATGCGACAATATTACAATGCTACATTGTTATGTTACAATGCTACAATGTTACAATGCTACAATATTACAATGCTACATTGTTATGTGACAATGCTACAATATTACAATGCTACAATATTACAATGCTACATTTTTATGTTACAATGCTACAATGTTATAATGTTACAATCCTACAATGTTACAATATAATTCAGGTGAATAATGCTAAGAGAAAATCTAAATCAACTTTCTTGGACGGTTTCTTTATAACGCAGACATGTGGAACCAGTTGGCACAACATTTTTAAGACAATCCAACATGTCGCTTTGTCAGTGTTGTTTGGTTACTCACCTTTGCATGTCAGTGTGGCTTTCTGCCAAACCCCACTGTTGTCACATGTGGAGACGTTGCTCCCCCTCATGCTGTAATATCCATCCACACAGCGATGGATCACAACACTTCTGTTGGACCACAACACTTCTGAGTTGGCCAGGAATGGAACTTGGCCACATTTGGCTGGGAAGACATTCAAGTCTTTTAACTGACAAGGAAGAATAAATAACAAACAGAAGTACAAAAAAATACTATGCTACAATGCTACAATGCTACAATGTTATAATGCTCCAATATTACAATGCTACATTGTTATGTGACAATACTACAATATTACAATGCTACATTGTTATGTTACAATGCTACAATGTTATAATGCTACAATGTTACAATATCATTCAGGAGAATGATCCATCCATTGTCAACCGCTTATCCAAAATCGGGTCACGGGGGAACTGGAGCCTATCTCCGTTCTCATTGGGCGTAAGGCGGGGTACACCCTGTATAGGTCGCCAGTCTATTACAGGGCAGAGCAGTTAGGGGAACAGTGCCTTGCTCAAGGAAACCTCGACACGCTTCTCTGCAGGACCGGGGATCGAACCTGCAACCTTCCGATTGCCAGGCGACCACTCTACCCACTGAGCCATGCCACCCTAGTCAGGAGAATGATGCTAAGAGAAAATCTAAATCAGCTTACTTGGATGGTTACTTTATAACACAAATATGTGGAACCAGTTGGCATAACATTTTTAAGACAATCCAACATGTTGCTTTGTCAGTGTTGTTTGGTTACTCACCTTTGCATGTCAGTGTGGCTTTCTGCCAAACCCCATTGTTGTCACATGTGGAGATGTTGCTCCCTCTCATGTTGTAATATCCATCCACACAGCGATGGATCACAACACTTCTGTCATGCCACACCACTTCTGAGTTGGCCAGGAATGGAACCGGGCCACATTGAGCTGGGGAGACATTCAACTCCGTTAACTAACAAAGAAGAATAAATAACATACAGGAGCACCAAAAATACAACAAAATGAAAGGAAAAATACACATTACAGTGAGACAACTTCAGCATTGCATTGTGCAGCTTCATATTCGTGACAATATACTATACACCCATCTACATCTCTATCATGGCTGGATCTCCCACTCCAGTTGCATTAGACCAGAGTTAACCCAAATCAGAAATAGTTGATTGGCCATGTGGGAATAATAATAAATACAAAATAATATTAATATTATTATATTTTCACATACATAGTTTTTGACTCTGGTGTCACAATGCATTCAGCATTTGGGTTAACTGCAGTCACATTGAACTGCATGTCTATTGAAATGAACCCCAGCGTTTAGCGTATCCTCTATATTAATTTAATAGTGAGCATCACCAAAAGACCCATCAAGACCAACATGTCTGAGAGAGAATGTGAAACATTCACATCATTGCAATTCACCTTGAATACTCCAAAACAGAACAACTATAGCTATAGTAACAACGCTAAGCTGGTGAAGATGTGAAACCAAACCCCAAAACCTACAATTACTCCTTCATAACATTTCTGAGCTGGATACTTGTCAGCAACTTGTGAGTGCAATCAAGGAGCGAGATAACTTTATCCACATTAACAACCCCACATGTGGGTCTCACAGAATACATGTTATTACCCTACCTTTGCATTTTATAGATACGTTCTCCCACTCTCCTGTTATTGAACATGTTGAAATACCATGTCCGCTCTCTTGGTAAAATCCATACATACACACATACACCACCTTACTGCTGGGTCTACTGGTTTGGTCCCAGTGGATCTTAGTATGGGGAAAAGTTATTGGGGGACCACAGCTTATTTCTGCACAGAGAAATGAATTACCACAGGTTACATATCATCAACAGGTTTGCGGGGGCAAAACACATGCAGACATGCATGACGGATGTTGGACAGCATATACAGGACAATACTTTGCTCCCCAGCCAGATTATTCCCTCATCCTAAAGTGGTTGAAGGGATTTTCCCAGATGGCTAATGTTCAATCTCAGTGTGTCCAAAATGTTCATTGATTCCTGCAGAGGTCGCTTGGGCATTTCAACCCCTTATTGGCACCAAGGGTGCAATGAATGAATACAGCGTGGAAGTGCTATGCAAAGAGAAGACTTGATATTAGCACATGCATGAGACTCAGAGTAAAATGCATTTTAACAACATCCATCCATCCATCATCAACTGCTTATCCAATTTTGGTTTGCAGAGTCATGCTGGAGCCTATCCCAGCACTCCTTGGGTGAAAGGCAGGGAAACACCCTGGACAGGCCACCATTCCATCCTTCCATCACAAGGCTTGAGCATTTAGGTCAAATTATTACATGACCGCCGCACCTCTGAGCTAACAACATATGAGGTGCTAAGGATACACTGTGAGAGCAAGGTACACGGAGCAGGCCCATTGTGTAGATAGAAGATAAGATAGAATACATCACAATTTCAGATTAGTTTGTGGAAGTTATTTGACAAGAAGCTTATCTATAATGCAGTTTGTGCATTTGATAGTCATCAGAAGCTGCACCTTCACACCACAGGTCAACATCCTCCCAGAGTCCATTCTCTCCACACACTGAGTAGTTCTTCACTCCCGTGGTGATATAGCCCTCATTACATCTGTAATACACCACACTGCCAACGTGTGATGTCTGGTCCCAGAACACTTTAGTGTGTGGTTTAAATGGAGGGTCCCCACATTCGATTTCTACAACAGAAATGATGACAAGCCACTTTAGTACAGGTGTTGAGAAGCAAAGTGTTACGTTTGGTTAGGCTGATCACAACATCCATCCAACTGGCAACTCTTCAAGGGTGTATCCCTCCCTGCCTTTCGCCCAATGAGAACCGAGATAGGCTCCAGTATCCCCGCAACCTGACTTCGGATAAGCGGTCGACCATGGATGGATGGACAACATCCATCCATCAATTCATTCATCCATCCATCAATTGTCAACCGCTTATCTGAAATCCGATTGCGGAGTCATGCTTCAGCCTATCCAAGCAGCCATGAGACGAAAGTTGGGGAAATACCTCGAACAGACTGTCCTTCCATCTCAGAGCTTGAGCAGTTACTGGTTCAGTGTCTTGCCCAAAGAAAGTTCGACATGCTTTCTGAAGGGACTGGGGATGGAACCACCAATCTTCAGACTACCAGAGGACCACCCTGCCCCCTGAGCAATGCTGTCTCACAATAATGAGCCCAAAAGAGGAGTTTGAAAGATAATCTGATATCATAGCAGTGACAATGATACTGACTAACAGTCCTACTGCTCCCATGGCAACTTCTGCAGGGAGCTTACTAGCCTAAGACTATGAGGTTTGAGTGAATGATGTTATTACCTTGGCAGAGCAAAAAGGCCTCATCCCAATGTCCTTTGTCAGTACAAGCTGATTTATTTCCCTCTCCGACGTTGTGATATCTAGAGATACATTGGTAAACCACCTGAGAGCCCATGGTGGACCCTCCATCCCACAGCATGACTGAATGAGGCTGGGGAGGGGGCACACCACAGTCCACCTCTAGAACAAGAGGGACATCTTGTTAGACTCTATCACTATTGGTGGTTCTCATATAGTTTCACCTCAGAGACTGAGACATTTTGCATGTTGTAATATAGTTCATGCAATTGACTTTGTACTTAATCTTAGAGACTATATAT
>OMLC01024311.1:1343-11626 GCA_900302585.1 Regalecus glesne | reverse complement strand
GAGTGGCACCCAGGGGGGGGGGGGCTTTGCATCTGCTGAAGAGGCTCCCATCTCCCCGCTCCTCACCTGAGTCAATGGCCCTTGTCTGCCACCGGCTCTTGATTACTGCTCTTCATCTATACTGGTGGAGAGAATGGATGCAGGGCAGAGGGCCAGTGTGTGTGTGTGTGTGTGTGTGTGTGTATACATACAAGCAATGTCTGTTGAATAATTAAAATTAGAATGAGCTGAGAGACATTCCTTCATAGCACTCCATCCTCCTGACATGCCCCTGAGGTAGGAACTATGCACTTTTAACATAGTGAACAGCCAAAACATTAAAACCACCTATCTGATATTGTGAGAGTCATCCTTGTGCCACCAAAACCGCTCTGGCCTGTCGAGGTGTGGACTCCACAAGACCTCTGAAGACGTCCTCTGGTATCCAGCATCAAGACATAGGAGCTTTCAAAAGACGACAGGGGTCACCATGGGCACTCCAAATGGACTCCAGCTGTGGAAAAAAACACAGCAAGCTGTGATGCGTTGTATGTTCTGACATCTGTCAATCACAGCCAGCATTCACTTCCTCAGCAGCTTGAGCCACAGTAGCTCTTCTGTAGGATCAGACCAGACAGGTAGCCTTCTCCCCCGTGTGTATCAATGAGCCTTGGGTCCTTGGCAGGTACCCTGACCCAGTTGCTTAGCCATCATAATTTGGCCTTGGTCAAAGATGCTCAGATCCTTACATTTGCCCATTTTTCCTCCTTCCAACACATCAACTTCAAGAACTGACTTTTCACTTGCTGCTTAATATATCCCACCACTAGACAGGTGACACAGTAACAAGATAATCAAAGTCATCCATTCACCTGTCAGCGGTGTTAATGCTAATCAGTGTGTGTGTGTGTGTGTGTGTGTGCGCATGCCTGCTCGTGATAAAAAACCCTCGTTTTAGGGGATTCATGGGTGAACAAAAGGACCCTTTTGAACACCATAGCTCAGCTCTCAGAACAAACAGACGGCGCATTTACTTCAACAACAAATACCGAGTCAAGCCCCCCCCCAATTCTAATTCTCATTCATCCTCCACACCGGGCTCACGAGTGCTCCCTCACTATGCTGCTCCCATTATCCCTCACGGCACTCAAACTCCAGCATAGATAAAGTATGCAGCGGCCATTTCCCTCCGCATTATCGGTATGTGTTCAACTCGCGGTAGAGAGGGAATGAAAGCACACACCTGGCCAAGCGCTGCTCTTTCATGGCCTCTGAATGAGATCTAGTCTTCACAATGGGTTCCTGGCCTACCTGTGTGTGCTGATAAACAGCAGCGGGCCCGGAGAGGCAGAGGCGGACCGCTAGGCTCCAGACTCACACGAGCGCTCTGCTCCCACTCTGCCGGCCTCCATCTGTTGCCGCTTCTGAAAAGAACGGTTGAAAACACATTTGTGTAATTTGGCGTGTTCTTTCAAATGGAAATAATCCGCCTGTTTTTCTTTCCGAGGGGCGGCTCCTCCACCGCTGCTTTCAAGGTAAGATTAAGGGGACGTTTTTATCTTGCAGGTTAGCCCCCTTCCTTCCTCCTCCTTCTCCTCCAGGGGTGATTTTTCTTCCTCCACGCACCTCTCCGAGAGGTGCTCCTATGTCGACATCAGCCTGTGAGAGAAGAGCAGAGCAGACACTGGGAAAGCCGTTACACACAAACAGACTAGATAGTCCAAGTTGAATCAAAACCAAAATTAATGAATTCTTCATCTGGGGCTGTTCACTTTTTATGCTTTGTTTCCATGAGAAGAGCAAATAGGGCTGTTTTCAAAGTCAAGTCAATGAGAAGTCAAGAATAGAAGACCATGATCCCATTGTTTTAAATGGGAGCCCGTGTTTCATCAGCACCAGTTCTGCATTGGAAATGCGTTCACATCCCACATGAAGATGCCATGTAGCTCATAGGTGCCCATACCAAAGCCCATGTCTCCACAACAGTCACAACAACTACAGGTACAGCGGTGAAATCTAAGGGGGATTGTTAGGTGGCGGATGGGGAGTCTAGCTAATGGCTAATGGGTCAGCTAGTGTTGCCTTGTCACCTGGTTTCTGAGACGATGTCTATAGGATCCACTAGCAGCTGCATGTGGATCTGGACAGGAAGCTGAAGTTCCCACAGCACATCATAGCAACATCACTCCGGCCAGACCTGAGGATCACCTCAGAGGTGACATGCTGGAGCTCAGTGCCCTGGGAAGATCGGATTGAAAAGGCCGATTAGAAGAAGCGTGCAAAGTACCAGTAAATGGTGGAGAAGTGCCAGGACAGAGAAGTGGAAGATGGAGTGTGAGCCCATAGAGCCAGGCTGTAAAGGTTTACAAGATGCTCACATTACAAAGTCTTCAACCGATCGGACATTGTGGGGGTGGGAACGAGGGGGGAAGTTCAATCCAGGAGTGAAACTGCAGAGAAAGCCACCAGGGTTGCTGGGATAAAAGTCGGGGACTGATCAACTCCGGCTGGGCTGCCTGGGTGATGTCGTCTGATGTTGTGAGACCCAAACCATCGGATGACCCCAGGTCACATCACTGATGATGCATCCCAGTGAATCCACAAGATGCATCTTGTACACAGGGACTCTCTTCCCGTGAAGTTCCAAACCTGCCAACACAAAAGGTTGTGTTAATTCTTTGACATCTAATCGCAGATTCACTGTGTATTAATAAATAAATTGTTAACAATTAATACAGTAATTGAACACCTCTGAAGCCGTTTACGAAGTAGTTCTCATTTCAAAGGGTTACTCTGCTAACTGCAGCATGGCAAACACAAAGGCCTCTCTCTCCTGCTTGTTATCACTTATCTTAATAGCCTGGGAGCTGCTGACATGAACATGAGCAAAAAACGGGGAAGTGTGCACACTCAGCCATACACAAGAACCCAAACCCTCAAGTCCCGGGAATCGGGGTCTATGCAGAAGACTATCAACAGTTATTTCCTCCATCGCAGCCACAAAACACACTGAACACAAGATAAAACATAACGCCGCACTCTGGCAGAACGGCACACATTCACGGTACAGCTCTCAAGGTTTTGGATGAGAACCTCGACTCCAGCCTGGCCCAGACAGCCCCTTCTAATCATAGTGGAGCTGGAGGAGAACCAGCCATGCTCTCCTGTCCATAAGCAGCAAGCTTCAAAGGGGAAATGGGACATCGAACCAGGAACACAATTTGGAATGATGTGTTCTTAAGATGCCCACACTCAAAAAAAAAACCACTCACACACAGGGATTTGCAGATACACGCAGGCAGGTCAACACACACACACACACACACACACACGCGCATGCATGCACGCTGAACAAGCTCAGAAAACTCTTCACCTCTATTACACCTCACCTCCTGGTCACTGCAGGACTGTTGGATCAGAGCCCATCACCATCTAGTAAACATACACTCGCCCTGTCAGCATGGCAGTCCGTCCAAAATACATGCTGGGCATGTACTAATGAACACTTGTACGCATATGTGCACACATCCACCCACACACACACCTCCCACAGTTGAACTGAGATTAGCTTTTCGCTGCTGCTGTAATTCAGTTAGCCTGCTCTGCCAGGGGCCAAATGATGGGCAGGGGGAGAAAGATTCTGCTGTGTTTATCGTTTGTGAGGCTGACGGTTTGCACATCTCGCCTATACGCAAATGATGTCCGTTTTTCCCCCTTTGTTGTAAATGCTGAAAGCCCCCCACCCACCTTTTTTCCATGACTACCCGTTTCTACTTGGACTTGACCTTGAGACCTCACAGGTGACCCCTGACAGCTCAGCTGCCATGTTAAAGTCACCTTTTAAAAGAAGACTACACTTTTTTCCTTCTCGCAACCACGCTATATGCAGACATTTTCACAAATCTCTCCAAATGACAGGGAAGACTGAACTTTGAACCGGGCTCTTGTCAATTTAGCTGGTTCGTCGTGACCCCCCAGTGGCTTACTGCAATATAATGGACCCTGGGCAAAGTCTCGACATGCCAGGGCCAACATCATCATGCTGTTTGATTTATATACACATGCACATGGATGTACCCATAACTCATCTACACACACGTGCATATGAAGCTATGTGCATGCGTGATCTTCAGCCTACACGTCCCGTTTGAACTCGCGCAAGCGCACACACACACACACACACACACACACACAGTGGGAGGTGGTTTGTTTTGGCACAGGTTAGTCCCAATCCAGGTTTTCTCCTCCTTGCAGGGTGGACTCCTTGCCAAGCAAGGCTTAGAAGGAGGTCACGTTCTCCAAGGTGTGTCTAAACAGAGATGACATGTGGATGTGCTGCCATGAGCCACAGCTCCGAGCTCCCTGCAGTGGCACCTGACACCCCAGCAAAGAAGAAGAAAAAAAATAGTGTCATGTTGGTTTTCTTTCCACTCTGTTCTCCTCCTCATCCAAAAAGCAGCTCCCCGCTCTGCTGTTTGCCAGAGAAAACTGGGGTCATTGTTGGTTTTAATGGATATTCCATTCCTCAGGTCTATCCTGCGTTTCAGAACATATAAGATGAATAAGAGGGTGGGGGTAGTGGTTTTGACAACTGAGATGATGCTTATGCTAATGTAGGTCTGCCGTTGCCTCTCGCTCCTGGGAATGTCTCTCTCGTCACTTTTCATTAAGCAGTTCTCCTACAGACTGACATATTTGTGGAACCATATCTCCTGATCCACTTCAGGACATGACATCGCGGTGTTCATACAGTGCATCACCTGAGACCTGTTTCCAGGTAAACATCTTCTCATGTACCACATACATTTAGGAAGCACACGGGATGCTACGGTTGCACGTCTGGCCCTGGAAATGATAGAAATGGGACATTACTCTGCAATAGAGTGATGTTGAAACAGGGCAGATCCCTCTCTGGTGACTGATTTGCAAGTAAGTGACAACTTCCTGCCAAACAGGATGTCTCCATTCCAACTCGCTTTGAATTGTGGAATTCAGAAACAACACAAGGGGGACAAGAAAATACACAGCTTTGTATAGCTGAAGCTTGTTTCCTTCTGGATGTGAAAAGGGCCCAGTGGTTAGCGCTGTTGCCTCACTGCAAGAGGGTCCTAGGTACGACTGTCCCAGGCTGTCCCAGGTTGTTTTTGTGTGTGTGTGGAGTTTGAGTTCTCCCCCTAGTGGGTTTCCTCTGGGTGCTCCAGTTTCCTCCCACCATCAAAAAGACATGCATGTTAGGGTTAATACTACTGCCTATGTCCCTGACCAAGGCAATAGGAAAAAGAAATGGAGCTGTACTTCCTCCATCAGCTCACGACGTCCAGCCTGCCTCAGGAACTGCCGATTCAGCTCTACACTGCATCAATCCAGTCTGTCCTATACACATCCATCACTGTCTGGTTTGGATTGGCCACCAAATAGGACAGGGACAGACTTCAACAGACAGATACGTCTGCAGAGAAAGTCACTGGCGCCAACCTGTCCTCCATTCAAGACTTATACGTCTCTGAAGTCAGGAAGCAGGCAGGCAACATCACTGCAGACCCATCACAACCTGCTCACAGCCTGTTGTAAAACTCCTCCCCTCTGGTAGGCGCTACAGAGCACTGTGCACCAACACAACCAGATGTAAAAACACTACTTTGCAGGGGCTGTATTTCGAATTATGGCTTAATATTGTCAAATGCCAACCATATATCTTATATACACTGTACTGTGTATAGTAGGCATACTGGGCTGCTATTTCACGTCCATCTACCTCAGACATGTATGCAAGTAACCTGCCAACATGTGCCCACAAAAAGAGGTGAATCAGTTCAACTGGATCAGAAGTTTATTTGGAAACTTTCATCACTCACCAGGTGACTTCTTCAGTCTGAGCTGAAAACAAACATTCCAATATGCCAAACTGCCAACATGTATTTCTATGTCTCAGATACATTCTCTGCAGCATTGTGCTTTATCACCTCTTATTTTCCCCTGTACATATTCAATCCATATGTCTATATCTGCAGATTAATCTGATGTCTGTCTATGTGAAGTACCTGTGAGAGCCATGAAACTGGAGTCAAAGTCCATACGAGTGAAAACCTACATGGCCAATAAACCGACTCTGATTGTTCCCCAGGTGCTGCAGCTGCTCAGTGCTCCTATACAATAGGATGGGCTGAATGCAGAGAACAGATTTCATTTTATGCATGCACGATGATAAATAGATTTTCTTCTTCTTCTGAAAAAAAAGCAACCACCTCTTGTGTTTAGGACCACCGAGTAACTTGCTACAGAGTAGATGTTGCAAGATCATAGCCCTTTGAAAACAGAGAGGAACAGAGGGAGTCCTATCCGAGCTCAGCAGATTGCCTCTACTTGCATCATTCTACGCCCCAGTTTCATCGGGTCTTAGGAGATGGGTGCCAGATAGCTGCGGCAAAGTGGCCACAAGGTGGGAGATGTGACGCCGAGCTGAAGCATGCTGTCGGTCCCCTAGGGAATCTACTGTGTTCCTTGTGTGCAGTTCATGTATAAAAGTCCCAGCCTGCAGGTATGTAAAGACTCATCCAAGCCAAAGTCGGAATGGGTATCGGGTTAGTTTTAATGCTCGTCGAATCCGTTCCCACTCAGGTTTTGATTTACTGCATCTCTGGAAGAGTGAACGGAACATCACCTGCATCTGGTTTGCAGAGGCAAATCAAATCCATTTGTGTTGGGAGGGCACCGAGTTAACGAAAAATAGGCACTTTAATCATTTTTATGGATGGTAGGAGTTTACCGACTTCAAAAACATACTTATCTATCCTGGGCCTGAGGCTTGAGGATAAATCACTGCAGCAGTCTTCCGGAAAGACAGGATCTCTGACTGTAAAGGAGGAAGCCCAGGGCTGACCAGGACACAGCCGAGGAGGCCACCATAGCAGAGAAGGGAGAAGGCCAGGTAGCAAGCTCAGCAACGAGGAGTGGGGTAAGGTCTCAAGTCTGTTTAGAGGAAGGGGGGAAATGGTTGCATAAGCTGAAAATTGAGATGGCTATAAATATCTTAATAGTTCCAACAACTTCCAACTGGTCTCAGCCCAGACCATAATTACCCGTTAAGGATGTGCACGCGAGCCAACATGCTGCGTTCTCTCTTGTTCGTCCACTTGGATCTCCTACAACCTCTGACAAGTATTAGCTTTCACTGGTCAATTTGTAAGTCAAATCTCAAGGGGTATGGTGGGGACAACCATCCAGGTGGCCATGGGTGGGTGGGTGGAGGCTTTTCACCTTTCAATCAGTAGTCTTGAAGCAATCTAGAAGGCTGTCAGGTACACATGCAGCTTCAGTCTTCTGGATTAGATCTCGAGGAGGAGTCCCGGTAAGGCTATTTGTGTGTGCAACCCCAGAAGATTGAATGTCATTATGGATTACAGATTGCCCTTGCAGACAGTGTTGAGGTGTCCTTGAGCAAGACACTGAACCCTTAACTGCTCAAACCCTGCAATGGAATGGTCCTGGGTGTATCGGTGCCTTTCATCCAATTAGAACTGGGATAGGCTCCAGCGTGACTCCGCGACCTGACTTTGGATAAACAGTTGACCATGGTGGGATGGATGACGGATTTCTTCCTATGCACGGACACTGCTTGATTAAGATGCATCAGATTAACCTGAAGCAGATGGCTGTTTTGAGAATAAATGTTTTTTTTTAATGTTCTGTCATTTCGGTTAAGGGTAGGGTATCACCTTGCATCCATCCCCCCTCAGAATGACTCCTGGTTGCAGAGTAGACATGGTCAGGGTCAAACTTTACAGTAATTATACATCATTGGTTGTTTGCATGAGAGGTCCATTTTATGTCAAGTTAATCCCCCATGTTGTGGGGGTGGACATGGATTTAAATGGAGCTTGAGGGATTAAGGTCAGATGCTCTTCCTGATGCCTCACAGTGGGTTTGAACCCACAGCCTCCGGCTTGTCAGTTCCCGAAGAGTAAACTCTGCCACTGAGCTACCGTGTCCCCCTTTGAATCCGATTTGTTTGAATCTGGCTCATAAATGTGTTGTCAGGTAAAGCAGCGATATCGTAAGTTTTTTTAAAAGCATCTCTCCCTCCTGAATACTTCCCATTTTGCTGCCAATTTGTTCTGACTGAAGATTTAACAAACCCCCTCCGACTGAATCAGTTTTGGGGGACATGTTGAGGTCACTGTTTATGAGTGTAATCACGTTCTCAGACACTGCCCCCCCCACACACACACACACATTCATTTCATTCAGCTACGTGTTGAAGGTAAGTCCTTATTAGCCCCTTATGATCCACTAATTATGCTTCAGACAGCAGCCAGCTGTTAGCATGTGTGCAAGTGTGAGTGTCTATGTGTAGGTGTGTGTGTGTTCTAGAGGGATTAAATGAGCCCGTTTGTCACCTGAGGGTGAACTGCTCTCTGCTGTAACAGTGACAGCAAATAGTTAATCAATGTGTCCAGATTATTATCTAGCTACATAGCTGTTATTAACTGTGATTCAGGTGCCGTTATGGCACCAGCAGATCACAGTAACCAGCATCTCATCTGGAGCAGTTTTTTTTCCAAAGATAGAGGGGAGCTAAGGGAGAGGCAAAGTGGTGAGGAGTGGATGTATCATCATCATATATCTTCCTCTTTTATGAATCCCCATATCCTGCTAAGGTGTGTAGCCCTAGTACAAACAACTCTGGAAAGACCGAACATTAAAGGACAGCACTCACCATTTTCTAGTTGTGCACTTTCTCCCATCAGTAACAATGTAGCTCATTGAGGGAGAGGCACAGGTCAGGAGGTAGGATGCTCTTCGGGTGATTTAAAGATCATTGGTTGGGTCCCTGGTTCCTTCAGAAAGCATGCTGAAGGGTCCTTGAGCAAGACACTGAACCCCTAATTGCTTTGGACAATGGACGAAAATGAGCCTGGTGGCTAAATCTGGCACATTTACATTCTAAATGTTCATTAATATGCACTGTACCTATGAAAGAGATTATTCGTATTATTATCATTATTATTGTAACCTAATTCTTACCTCATTGTACCTCAGACAGCATGGTGGCCCAGTGGTTAACGCTCTAGCCTCCCAGCAAGAAAGTCCTGGGTTCAAATCCCTGGCTGCTGCAGCTCTTCTCTGTGTGTAGTTTGCCTGTTCTCCCGATTTCTGCATGGGTTTTCTCCCACCATCAAAAGACACACATTAGGATTAATAATCCTGCCTGTGTCCCTGAGTACGGCCAAAGGAAAAAGAACTGGAGTTAGTCCCATGTGCTGCAGCTGCTCACTGCTCCTATACAATAGGATGGGTTGAATACAGAAGACACATTTTGTTATATATATGTACAATGACAAATCAATAAAGCATATTCCTCATCATTTTCATAAACAGGCTCTCTTTCATCCCCTTCCCCGCAGCCCCCTGGGTTTTGCCTGCAGTGGATACATCATGTCTGCTCCCATCATCACCCACCTGGTTAGCAGCAACCCTCCCCCCCCCGCATACTCATCCAGTTGGGCCCACCACAGCGGGCTAGCAGGCCTGGGGGTGGGCTGCAGGATGGAGAGGTGGATGGATGGAGGAGTTGAAACAGGGGGGGGGCTCTGTTTGTTGGTGTTGATTAGAGAATCAGGCCCTCTAATGATGCCAGGTGGCAGTGGGAGGGCAGCCTCTTGACTTCAGTCCAAAGGCTGGATTTAGAGCACAGGAAAACACACTCACACACACAATTTAACACACAAGGATACCTGATGGCAGAGAGCTAGACAAGGAGACTCTTCTCAGGAGTTAGGATACTTCTGATTGGTCTAGTGATTGGCAGAATCTTCAAGTGTTTACCCTCAAACCTGGTGTGTGTACGGAGGTGACGTATAGACTCACTCAATTCTACCCTCTGGGGGGGTCTGCAGACCACCGTTAAACCCCATAAGGGCTCACACAGAGATATGCAGACTGACAGACACCTGGTCTCAATGTGTCCAATGGATCAGTCCTGCATGGCTCTAAGGAAGCTACTGTCCAGGCCTGCGGTGCATCGGAGGCAGAGGGACGTGAGGCACGTGGCTGCTCTCGCCCCATTATAAATCCATGCCACTTTTATGGGTTCCTTCAGGATAGCAGTCTAAATCTGGGTTAATAAGCAGGGCTCACCACTAAGAACCTGGGGCAGCAGAAAAGAGGAGAGAGAGAGAAAAAAAAGTCTCTTTCCAAAATTCATTTCCCATAAATCATCTCGGCCTGAGGTCTTTGAAGTGGCTTTCTGAGTCTTTGGACAGGAAGCGTAGGGGTTTAGAGCTTTTTCCAACCCGGAGAAAGAG
>OMLC01024310.1:3130-18303 GCA_900302585.1 Regalecus glesne | reverse complement strand
CCAGACCAATGAAGGAGTGGATGTTCTTAAACTGAATTCCCCTTCCCCAGCAACTGAATCTAACACATACACACGCACACGAATGTGCCCATGTGAATATCTGCTCTCGGACACACACACACACACACACACACACACACACACACGCAAACACACACACACACATACACACACACACACACAAACACACACACACACACTAGACATGCGCTAAAACCAAACATCCGAAGGTCTCGCACATGCGTAATGGCAACAGATTGAGAAAACATGTTGTGGTGGGTGGCCAGGAGGGGAAATAGATTAGAAACACAGCAGGGCAGAGGGGAAAAGAGGAGAAGACCACAAATGGACATTTTCTGACTTTTTTAAGCACTCATCCCAAATCTCCAAGTAGGAATGGGAACACCAAATAACGTGGCTTTCCTTACAGGCTCCTCTCTTGCCGTGTGCGTGTGTGTGCTCGCGTGTGGGCCTGTGTGTGCGTGTGTGTGTGTGTGTGTGTGTGTGTGTGTGTGTGTGTGTGTGTGTGTGTGTGTGTGTGTGTTGTGACAAAGATGTCGAGAGCCAGTCGTGGGTAAATTTGATGTGTTACGGATCCAAAGGGATCACGGATAATTACTATACGACAGCATGAACCCGCAGCTAGCTGTGTAACATGACCCCTTGCCCCTGTGCATTATGGGATTCCCACACAAATCATCACATATACATGAGATGGATGTGTGTGTGTGTAGGTGTGTGTGTGTGTGAGTGTTTGCTCTCCTGGATTGCCTTAGTGGAGAAGCGTATGTGTATTAATAATCCCAAAAGCGATGTCCCCCCCTACCAGAAGGGTCACCCCAAGGCGGAGAGATCCTGATGGAGGTCAAGCCAATAGAATTTTATTCTTTACGGCTCATTATTACAAATGACTAATGGGCCTCAGTGGGCTTTACACTAACACAAGCATCATGTCCTTAGAACCTCACATCGGATAAGGATAAGGAACGACTCTCTTAAAAGCCATTTAACAGGGGGAGACCATGTAAAGAAGACCTCAGAGAGGGCAACCGAGGAGGAGGGATCTCTCCCCCAAGATGGGTAGATGTGCTGTGGCTGTTGGGAGGTGCCAGACGAAGCAGCGGGATTCGTGGAAGATGTCTCCAGGCCGAAAAGGCAGACGAAGGCTGCTGAAGTAGAGGGTGGTCCCCAATCTACTTGGCTCTCCACGCCATAGGAATATGACCACGCCTAGCTTAAGGATTCTGTGGTGGGTGCAGGGAAATCAGCCTGGCTACGCAAAAGCCCTCACAAGCAGGCCCTCCCCATCCCCCGGAAGGACCTAGAGAGAGGACAATCCTACTTGATCCTGAATGACAATTGATGATGATGATGATGATGATGATGATGATGATGGTAGGTGACGATCCCTCTTGACACAAGTCAAGAGGATCAACGGCAGTGTGACATACTGTTTATCGCATCTCTTTCCAGCTTACCTACGCTTATCTGTGCAGAAGAAGAAACAGGGAAAAGTTGTGGTGTCTATGAAGAAAGACCCTCTCAAAGAATGGATGAAAATGTAGTTGAAATTAATTAAAGTAATGTGGCTTAAAAAATAAAAAAACAAAAAAATAAAAACTCCTGACAGATACAACCCAAGAAATGTCCATGTGTCCAGTGAAATCTAAAGCAGTGAGCGGACTGTGAATAAATGTATAAGTAGTCTTAAAATACGACTCTCTGCTTCCCCTCCCCTGCTATGAATCATTCATCTATTATACATTAAACATGACCGAGAGACAGCCGGGGAGAGAGGCCAGTAGGCTGTGTGTGTGTGTGTGTGTGTGTGCGGGCGCGTGCGTGCGTGTGTGTATACATATACATACACACACACACACATATATATAATAAAATAGATCAGGAAGCAGAGCAGTCAGCTAGTATTTGGAAGATTGGTGGCTCAGTCCCCATCCCTGCAGAAAGCATTTCAAAGTGTCCTGGATTAAGACACTGAACCGCTAACTGCTCAAGCTCAGTGATGGACTGGGAATCTGTTCCGGGTGTTTCCCAAGCCTCTCAGCCAGTGAGTGCTGGGATAGGCTCCAGCGTGACTCCATGACTGACTTCAGATACATACATACATGATGATGTATGGATCCATGCATGTATGTGTAAGCTCGTGAGTTTTTACTTCAGCAGTACACAACATGGAAACACACATGGCAAATGTGGCAAAAAAAAGTGATCCGTATTTTAGAGAGTTTTCAGAGTTTCCCCAAATCCTGATTTCAGGGGATATCCCGTATTGCTCCTGCACAGTTTGCACCCTGAGTGCAGCTGCCATTCCGACTCGGCGAGTCTCTAAACGAGGGTGTTTTGCCAGCACTCTAACCGAGCATGTGCAGTCTAACAGCACGTGTTGGTGCATCTCTGTCTCCGTCCAAAGGGATTCCTCTATCTTTCCCTCCTCCACTCCATCACGGCAACGAGCTGTCAGTGGGTTTAGTGTGGCTGTTTTGCGAGCGCCTGTTCTGGGCTGCTGTCCAGACCAATGGCCAACGGACGATGAGTGCACAAAACACACTGCATGACTGGGTGATTCTCTACTACGAGCCTGGCTTTGCTCTTTGACCACAGTTCTTTGGCTAACCTGCTACACAGTCACCAGACTAGCTCTCATTTATCCTCATGACCCAAGATCTAACCCTAATCCTGCCCCATCTTTGACTGCAAACAGGGACAGGAAAGCCCAAGATTATTGGGACTGCAGATTTCATCTTTGTCGCGGTGTTGAGTATCACCAGCTGTGTTACTCATGGTGTCAAACAGTGACTCTGATCCAGATGAGGATAAGGCCAGGCTGCATGGTAGCACACAGCAAGCTAAAGGATGGTGTTATTGGGTAGTTATCCCTAGGTACAACACCGGGCTTGACATCACATCCATATCCGCTGGTCCTTCTGCCAGATTTATTCTTGCAAATCTAAGGAAGAGTTATGGAACTAAGTAAACCTGCACGAAGACTCCCCAGCCAGGGAACCGACACTACCGGGGTAGTGCTAACCATGTGAACATTCATCTCAAGGAATGATGAAGGTTGGGGTCGAATGGTTTTTTAATGTTTTTTTTTTTTGACGCCAGGTGCAACTCCGTGAATCTCATGTTACGTATTCCAAATGAATGGGTCCAAACATCCATCCATCCATCCATCCACCGACCCATCTATCCATCATCGTCATCATCCATCATTATCCGATGCCAGGTCACAGAGTCATGATGGAGCCTATCCCAGGAGTCCCTGTGGGGGAAAGGCGAGGGATCACCCTGGACAGGTCGCCATTCTGTCTCCGGCCTTTGGCAGCTAGCGGTTCCAGTGTCCACTTGGACACACTTTCTGCAAGGGCCAGGGAATCTACTATCTATTCAAACCCTAGTTCTGAGTATTTTGTCCAAGTTCGCAGTGGTTCCGGGGTGTTAGTGATACTCGCAGAGCAACATATTTGCTGGGGAAACACCCTGTTTGGCAGAAAATCCTCTTTTGCTCCATGAGAAAGAAGCGTAGCGCCGTTTAGCTGTCAAAGGAACGTAAATGTGTTGCTTGGGGAAAAGATAGCACGGTGACGGGGATGAGTTGTGGGAGAAACACTGATAACAACTAGATGAGAGCTTTTCTTAATGTTTGGCAATAAGACATATAGACGGCCGGGCTGCAGACCACTGCATGGCGATGATCTGATCAAAACTTTAGCAAATTCACAGGAATTTGGCTCGAGCGGTTAAGAAATCTTACAAGCTTAAAATGCATCCGTGACAGCTTAGCTTTTCTGCTGACAGATAACAGCACGCAGAAAGGAAAGGGAGGAAATTCACATTCGATTCTTTCATAAATTCTCGTTGCTTCATTCAAAAGCTCCGGAGCCCAGCGTCATCCTGATTTTGAGCAACAGTTTGTCGGCCGGTCTCGCCTGTTGGGATGTGTGCATCGATGACATTGACTTCAACAGGAAGCCAGGGGCTAATGATTAGCACATGTTTGGGATCACTGGGGTGCCACGATCTGGAGCTTGTCACGGCTTACGTCTGTGATTTATTTGGTTGTTATTGCTTGGGGAGGGGCAGGCCAGGGTCTGAAGGAATGGAGTCAAATATCGGGGCCTGGCTTTATCTGAAACTGATCTCCCTGCCACCCGAGCTCTTTCAGTTTGGTCATGCCCGGCTACGGAGCCCCCGTTGTTGAGAGTGTGGAAACTTTGGAGGGAGCGCGTGTAATGTATCACCTTGTGTGTGTGTGGACCTGCTCGTCATTTCCCTCTCCGTCTCCTCTCAGGGCAGAAGATTTCTGTCCGTTTGACTTGCCAATAGCGCAGCCTTTTAAAGATAACTTGTAGAAAGGGTGCCGTGGAATGCGGAGGCTGAGTGTGCACGTGGACGCGTGTCCGTGCACAAGCACGCGAGTGGCCGTGAGAGTCGTTGCAAATGCGCGCACGTGTACGCGGTTCGCCATCCGCCATCATTTGTCAGTGTTACTGTATGTAAGCAAAAGCTCCATCACTGCCTCGCTGGGTGTGTATCCTCGTAGTAGTGAGGGATGGGTCATGCACGCCCTCCCCTACTCCTCCCTGGCCTCCCCCCTCCGGTTCTGTGAGCTGATATCTGATAGTCACTAAGTGGTGTAACACAAACACTCAGGACGGCACGGTGAGGCCATTTCAACCCCCGAGGATCAGGCCCCACAAGGAAAGGAACCACAGACATCCTGGAAAGCACAGAACGTCTCATCAAGAGGAATGTTGACTGTCAATGGAAAAAGGCTCTGGGTTGAAAGTAGGCTGAATGGGTACATTCGATACGGCATTCCAGTCCAACCAAACCACAAAAGAAATGGGCCAAACCAAGCAGAGCTACAATAGAAGTGTGAAAATTCAGGGAACGACCTGCCTGAGCCATGGGCCTTCACTACTCTCTGCTCAGTTCTGTCCAAGAACGTTTAGCTTTGGGGACACGGAGCGGTCCAGTAAGATGACATAATACCTTTATTTCTGGACACGCCCAGAAAGGGGTGTGGTGAGTTACAATTTTTGTGGCAGTGGACCAGGTTGACTTCAGAGTTTAAGTGTTTCCTCTTGTTCCAGGGTGAGGGAACACACTGGGGCGTTCCACCATTATTTTTTTCATATTCTTTAATGTCCCACCCACCCAGAGATCCTCATAGGGCCAGGCTAGTGTCCAAAACCGGATAAAAAATCTGAGCTATTCCCTTGATTATTGTCACAGTCTTCTCTGAGTTGCTCCAGCACTGCAAACCAGAGCAGGGCCGGTCCAAAACAGTCCCTCGACTCCACCCACTGCCTTAGTTCAGCGTCCCGTGCTGGGCTTGACCTGAGGCTGAATGGGGCATCACAGGATACTGGTCTATTGCTCCAGTTGGCCTCTGACTGCCGTGGTCAGTGGTAGAGAGCACACCAGAATATGATGAGCCAGGAACCGTGGGTTTGATCTCACCATGGAGACAACCTAAACTAATAGACCTCTAATGCGTCATCATTCCAGGACTGTCAAACGACACCCGGATAGCAGTTTCAAAGTTGTGTGGTAGCACAGGCCGCCCAGCAATCAAAAAGTTGTTGGTTTGGTCCCTGTTGCTTCCAGAAAGAGCAGCACGGTGGCGCAGCAGTTAGCACGGTTGTCCCACAGTAGCAAGGTGCCGGGTCAGAATCCCATCCCAGGTCCATGCTGTGTGGAGTTTGCATGTTCTCCTTGTGCCTGTGCGAGCTTCCACTGGGGGCTGCAGTTTCCTCCTACCATCAAAGACATGCATGTAAGGGTTAATATCCCCTGAGCAAGGCAGTAAGAAAAATTAACTTGGAGGCCTCCGGTGGCGTAGGGGGGTAAGACACCTATTCTCAGTACATCTCTGTGTCATGCAGTTGGGTGTTTGAATCCCAGCTGCACCGTTTCCAACCACAGCCAGAGGTCCATAGTTAGTGGGTCATAATGGGCTAAGCCTCACATGGGTATAAGGGTTAGGTTGGATAAAGTATTGTGGGTTCACTAGTGTCCCCCTCTGGGTCGTCCAGGCCTCTTGGTTAAGTGAAGGGAAAGTACTCTGCTTCATTCTCCTCTGACGGCCAAGCACTGTGCTTTCCCCACCAGACCATGATGTGTGGACTAGTGAGGGCTAGTGGTCATGTGACTTGGAGGAGACACATGCTACCACTTCCTCCTTCCTGTTGATGTTCTAGAGGGTTATTAAAGAGACTGACCCAGCAGTAGGACACTCAGGGGGTTCAGGTGGGGGGAAAAGGGGGTTCCTTTTTTAGCCTCTATTATCTCAATGGTAACCACACCTTCTATTATATGGAGGGCAGGCTAATACGTGAAATAAGCTGATGGAGTGTTGGGTTGTAAAGCGAGCTTACATCCATATATGGTCCTCAAGGGCACATGGATACCATACAGGAGGTTAGAGAGATTAGAGAGGTTAGTGTAGTCTAAACACAAGTCTGCCAGCTTTGTCTTGTCTAAGATGTTCATTTAATGAAAATTAGCTATTCATACCCACTGCTCCTATGAATAGATGGGTTAAATCCAGAGGACAATTTTCATTATAAGAATAAATTGACCAGATACAGTGGCTTTCCTTTCCTTGATTGTTAAGAAATTACATTTTTAACCCCTCCTCTACAGGATTGGATGGGAGCACGTCTTCCTTAGAGAGAGAGCGACTTATCAATCAGTTTAATGACCCAGAAAACCATGCAGTGTGGGTGTTCTTACTGTCTACCAGGTAACCGGCTCATTCCCTAGCCTCTGCTCTCCTCACACCTTCCAGTTATCTCCCACACTCAAACCGGAGCTTCTGAAACTAATCTTCTGGTGTCCTCAGAGCGGGCTGCCTAGGCGTGAATCTGATTGGTGCCAATCGAGTTGTGGTATTTGATGCTTCCTGGAACCCATGTCATGATGCCCAGGCAGTATGTAGAGTGTATCGCTATGGTCAGAGGAAACCCTGCCACATCTACCGCCTTGTCTGTGACTTCACCATGGAGAAGAAGATTTATGACAGACAGGTCTCTAAACAGGGCATGTCTGGTAAGCAACCGTGTGATGTTTGCTTTTGTGCTTGCAGGTATAATGCGTGTGTGTGTGTGTGTGTGTGTGTGTGTGTGTGTGTGTGTGTACACTCATAAAGCTTGGTGTCCCCTGTGGGACTAATAAAGGCATATCTTATCTCTTATCTTAAAACTTATGCTGACAGCCTGGCACCCATGTCTCCTCTACATTTCCATGGTTTCCATGGTTACTATACAGCTTTTGAAAGAGTGATCTGAACGATTCACCTCAAAGAACTTCCCAGTGAGCCATTACAGGTAGAACATCTGAGAGGTTTGCTCACCAAGCTTAGAGCTGTTCAGCTTTGACAGACAAGCCTTAAGGCGTCACCGAGACACACTGTGACCGTTCAGAGTTTTGACTATTGTCAGTCCAGGAGGATCAGATTCAGGAGTCCTTCATGTGTAATTGGCAATTTTATGATGTGCCTTCAATCTTGTGTTTGTTTTTTAATTATCATTAAGACCGTGTGGTAGATGACCTGAACCCCGTGCTGAACTTCACTCGCAAGGAAGTGGAGTCGCTGCTGCACTTTGTTGAAGAGGAGCCCAGTGAGACCAAAATCTCTCTAGACTTTCAAGAGAACATGGATATAGTCATCAGACAAGTTTGTCAACGCTACCCTCACCTCATCACCAAGGTACAGACTTGGTGCCTTGTGATGCATGATCAGCCTTGAGCCTGTAGGACTTAATTTGTTGAGGTCCTGTTTGCTTACGTTTCAAATTATGTGCACATGTTCACAGCTGGTTTTCCACATTGTTGTTGTCGATAAAACATTTCCTCTTAGTCAATCTGTAAGAGGAAACACTTAGAAGAGGGAGATAGGATTTACTCCAACTTTGTTTAATTTTGAAAACATGAAGACGTAGATTACCCATAGTGTCTTGATGCATGCTCAATAATCCAGGTAAAAAAAGAGGTGAATCCATTCAACTGGATTGGGGTTGAGTTGGGGAATTGATTACAAATATTCCCCAATCCTCTGTGAATGGTGCTCATTGTCACTGAATGAGCAGTTGATCACCCAACTCTCATATGAACCCAACCTATTGTTGTGTGGCATCAAGGTACTGTTTATAAGGAGGGGGGTGTTTGCTTTCAGCTTAGACTGAAGAAGTCACCTGGTGAGTGACGAAACGTTTCTTAATAAACTTCTGATCCAGCTGAACTGATTCACCTCTTTTTGTGATTACCCATAGTGCACTTGCACCGGTGAGTTGTGCTTCCCTGAAAACTGAAAAGAGTGATTCAGAGTTCAGTGCCATAGATCAGGGGTTCCCAACCGTTTTTCTTTTGTGTTAAAATTGATACAGACTATGAATAGTTTGAGTTTATTCCGGCCTTTCCAAAAAAAACTTGGTCTCCACACAGTAGAAAACTTGCTATTGAATCATAGGGTTACTCATAATATGGAGGCCGTGGTAGTGTGCAGGTGTTGTAGTTTCTATCCCACCACAGGGTACAGGAAAGGGTATCCATCTCTAATCCCTCACGCTCAGTAAATCTGAGTCATACGTTACATACCCATTTCAGTGGTTGCTAGATTAGAAAAGTCCATCCATCCATTCATTGTTAACCGCTTATCCAAAACCGGGTAATGGGGAACTATCTCCGTTCTCATTGGGTGAGAGGCGGGGTACACCCTGTATAGGTCGCCAGTCTATCACAGGTCAGAGCAGTTAGGGGAACAGTGTCTTGCTCAAGGACACCTCGACACACCTCTCTGTAGGTGTGGGGATCGAACCTGCAACCTTCCGATCGCCAGGTGACCTCTCTACCCACTGAACCATGCCGCCCCTTAGATTAGAAAAGTCTTATGTATGAGTCCATTTACCCACCTGACCTTATTGTCATTTTTGCCTCAACAGAAGCCTTTCCACCATGAGTCTCTGTTGGTGGACAGGAAGGAGTCAAAACTGACCAAAGCAGAGAAGAGAGCAGCCAAGAAGAGCTATGAAGATGAGAAGCGTGCCTCAGTGCCCTATTCACGTCCATCTTACGCCCACTATTATCCAACTAGTGACCAGACACTAACCAACATACCAGCATTTAGCCAGCGTAATTGGTGGGTGTCAAGTTGATAAATAATTTACGTACCACTCGAAATTTGTTTGGAGGTTTTTTTATGACTTTAAGATATAGCAGTTTTATTTGTTTTCAAGGTTTATTCTTGATCCTCCTAACCCCTAATATCTCAGGCGCCCCATATCCCGGCCAGATGAAAAGCCTGTGGCAAGTGTCAGGCCCATCCAGTCCACCCCAATTCCTATGATGCCTCGGCAGGTGAACATGGCCATGGCTGGCTCTAGTTCTGGTGGTAGCTTTCCTGTCAACTTCCTACAGAAGGCTGGGGTTTATGTACAGAGGATTATCACCACAACTGGTACTCATCAGTGTGCACTTTCTGCATGTCATTTTGTACGTTTTGTGAACACACAAGCTCAGATAGTATCTTGGATGATTTAAGCTAACATAGCTTTCCATCTGTTTGGAGGAAAAAGCTCACACGTCTCTTTCTGTGTCTATACTGCCTTGATTTACAATTTACACTTTCCCTGTTACAAGTTAAGAGATGTTGTTTGAATCCACAGACATTGTAATCCCAGGAGCAAACAGCACAACAGATGTACAGGCCCGCATTGGTGCAGGAGAGAGCATCCATGTCATCAAAGGGTCTAAAGGTAGCAACAGCTAGTCGGTGTGGACTCCACAAACACTGCATTTCAACCAATTGCTTCCGTGACTTGAGCATTTTCTCTCCCACAGGTACCTACATTCGGACTAATGATGGAAGAATTTTTGCTATCCGATCTGGAAAGATTAGATCAACTGTAGGGGACTCTGCCACTTCAAGAGGTACAGCAGGCTTGCATGATTCCTTTTGTAAGGCCTTTCTATCGATGCTAGTCTACTTTGAATCTTCAATGTGGTCAATGGCATGTTTGTGACTGAAGGTTTTGTATTAAGAGCACTAGAATATTACATGAGATGCTATTACTTTTCTTCATTAACTACATCTTTACATGAATAATTATTAGGAATTGAGGGAATCAGACTAAGAAAAGGCCTCAATTAAATACCTGCCAGAGGGATCCTACAGCTGTGGAAAACCCGTTTCAAATATTAGCATTTACTGGTGTTCTGCACTGTGTATTGTGTGAAAATGGTTATTTCAACATGCAGGAATATTTTACATTTCACCAGCGACTCTTCTTTAGATATTTCCTAAAAATTGTGCCAGTCAATCTAAGAGAACATGTCTTTAATTCCTATTGGGCAAATTGCAGGTTTAAGTATGCATTGTTAAAAGGTTGTCATGTGTGAGCAACTTAAAGTCTCTCCATCTTTGTGCACATCAAGAACCTTCAGATTTAGGATTCTAGTTTTGCATCCAAGTTTCACACCATACCTTTACAGTGTACCTTCACTAGCTCTGTTTTTGAGCTAACATTTGAAGAGTAGGTCATGAAGACATAGTGGTAATCTGCTTGTTCAAAAAGTTTTATGTCAGCATTGCCTCCTCCCTCTAGACTCCCAGGGCTCCGAAATCCACCCGGTCAGTAATGGCTGTTCATTGACTGCAGAGCAGCAACAGCACCCCGATGGTGAGGCATGTCCCTCAAACCCTGACAGCCCGGAGATTCTCCAAGAGCTAAGCCGCTACGCTGCTGCCACTGATACTGTGCCTGCATGTGTGGTAAATGAACTGCCATCACCATCAGACATGTCTTCTGTACCATCAGGGAACCACTCGCAGAACAATCAGACTGGCGACCTCAGCAGACACCTTGGTAATGACCTTCTGAGCTCCACCGTAGATATGCGTGGCAGAAAACGCAGGATTAGTGCTGAAAGCCATGGCAACAAGCAAACATGCAAACGCACATCCACTTCAGCACATTTCCCAGGCTTGTCCATGGGGAGCGGGCTCAGTTTCACCCCTGTGGGTCTGAATTCCTCCTCCCTGCTGGGAAACTTGGGACACATGAGCCACCCGCTACTGATGGGTGGCAGTGGGGGATCTTCGTTCCTTCAGACACCAGGGCAGACACTGGGCGATCTACAGACCATGTTCTCTGCAGGGACAGACCTTCTGAACCCATCGGCCACAGGGAATGGTCACCTTCCCTCCTCTTCAACATCTTCCTCTCTTTCCTCCATTTTCTCTTCTGCTGACACCATCGTTCCTACTTCATCTACCCCCTTGGCGTCTACCTCTTCCTCCTCCCTAGCATCAAGCTCTCTGCCTCCCTATCTGCTGAACCCCAACATGGCTGGTCTGTTGTCCTCCGGCTTCTCTCTGAACTATGGTCAATCTCTGCTCTCTGAGCCCAGAATGTACCCTAACCCTCTCCTCTCTGGAGCAGGAGGATACCCTGCACCCAGCCCCAACACGACAGCATCTAGCTTTCTTTCCCATTTCAACAATCCCACCACCAGTCTTTTGGGGGCAGCTCTGAGTCAGCCTGACGTCCATCTGACCACAGGGAATGGTGGCAGTAGCTCAGATGATGATGTTATCGAAGTGACTGGGCATTAGACTACAGAAGAAGGAATTGACCTCTTTTTAAACATGGTTCACCTGACTGAGGTAGAGGAACCCTCGTCGCCATGAGGAAGAGGAGCCCCCACCATGATGGGATGGGGATGAATACAGGTTTACATAACTAGTTTTGAGCAAAAGCTGAAAAGCATCAGTTAAACATCCTAAACCCGCCACAGGGGTCCTGGGCATAGGAGAATTCTCGGGTAAGTGATTGTGCTGTCATGACTTACACAGGGGTTTCCCATTAGGAAGACCTACAGTCCTTCCAAAGCTACATTTCAGGCATACCTCTTTAACTGTCCTGTATTCTCAGCTTAGGATGGGATCTACTTGTCCAGCTGCTCTGAAAAATGTAAAACCATTGATTGTTGATTTGATTAATTTGTCCCATTCTAAATGAATTAGCCTGTTGGAATGCACTGCAGTAAAATAAGTCACATCAAACTGAAGTAACTGAGACCTAAGAGTCCAAAAGACTCACAAGAACATTTAAAAGGGGTGGCTCAGGAAGTGGAGCAGGACGTCTACTTATTGAGAGATTGGTGGTTCCATCCCTGGCTCCCCCAGAATGCATCTCGAAGTGCCCTTGAGCAGAACACGTATCTCCTCCACTGGTGCTCCAGCTGCCCACTGCTCCTATAATAATAATAATAATAATAATAATTTTATCTTATCTGGGGAGCAGTTAGGGATTCGATGTCCTTCTCAAGGACACCTCGACATGCTGTATGCAGGACCAGGGATCGAAGCACCTTCTCTGGTAACTAGATGAGCGTCCTACTTACTGAGCTAAGTCGCCCCATATGATAGGATGGCTTGAATGTAGAGGATAGATGTCATTGACCAAATGAGGTGGTGTTCCTCATCCTTTTAGAAACAAATCATTCTAATTTGATAGAAAGGCTCGGCAGGTTGTAATTCTGTGACAAAGGCAGTGTGAGAAACAGCCATTGGTTGTACCTGTTGTGGCTTTTTTCTACCAAACTAGTCTGTTTTTAACTTTTTATCATTCCACTTACCATCACACAAATCAGATTTCCCCCTCTGAGAGCGCTGACATATTTTCAGTTCAGAGCAAATGAGGAAATGAGTTGTACATTTAGCAGCAGGCCCACCTGGACGGACTCTGGATGTCTCGGGTGAAGTTAGCCTGATCAGCAGAGACTGTGGGAACAGACCCTTTGCTTTGTGGGACCAGCTGGATCTGTCATGGGCCTTTCCAACCTTAGCCTCCCTTGTTTCTGTTCTCTTGTTGGGTAAGGCCTTGCCATGCAGTTGTTTCTACTCCTCTGAGCTGAGAACAATGAAGTTTGACATGCCTGACAGGGATTTCCTCATTGATGTATATTACTGTGAAATTAGCTGTGCTGAAACAATGCAATTGATGGGTCTGCGTTGCCGTTGCCAACACCATTCCAGCCAAACCGCTGCATACTAGCTTGGGTTCAGTTGAGGAGTTCATTGGCTCAACTCCTCCGTCTGGAGAACCAGATCTAAAGCCCACAGAGACAAGACAGCTGGATATAGCAAATGAAAGCCACCACCCAGAGGGATTACAAAGCCACACTTCACGTCAGCCCTCACACGTGTATTTAGAAAGAAGTCTTTCAAGCCTCACATTAACCAATTGTACTCTGAAGCTTTCAGGTTTATTTTTGGTAGTCTTTAGCTCTTTTATAGACATTGTAGCATCCCCTGGTGGAAAAGAAGTCACTTCTGACCCAGTTGTTCTGTTCTAGTACTATGATTAAAAAGGACATTTTGTAAATAGTGGTCATTATTGTTTATATTGCAAGTCAAGGCCGTGCAGTGTGCAGGTCTGGGCTCCAGGGGGCGGGCTAAAGGAGATGTTGAATAATCACAATACACAGATTCCCTGGCACTTAGATGAAACCCCCCTCTCCTTTCCTAGAAAGCCATTGAAACTTAAATGAATGTACTTCGACTACATGGGCTGGGACGGGAATTTGGACCGTGTTCTGTCATTTGTTTAGCCTTAAATGAGACAAATGGGTCTTAACGTTTTTTATCATCAGCACATCCTTTCACAACCTGTTGGAATAACTACTGAGCACCGAGACAGTCCATCTCTTAACACAAGCCACCGTGAACGGACTTGCTCCTATGTAGCACGTTTCTTGTCTAGCCAACCGCTTGGAGCGCTTCAGAATGAAGGCCTCACAGGGCGGGCTGAGTCCCAGGCGTGGGCTCTGCCAGCCAAGCCACCGCAGCAACGCGTACTGGTCATGTGACCTGAAGGCCTGAGGGCTGACGGAGCACAAATCCAGACTGGCTGCCACTAGTTCATTTGCAATAGTTTTCCTTTTGACATTTGCTGCACGGTCCCTTTCTGATGGAGTTGTGCCAAAAAAGGGAAGTCCGCTGCTGGCAGAGTCACACTGTCAGGCTACCTTTTATTGTTCCTCTGCTTAGAGGTGAAAGCCATGCTTGGTTTGATGGAGGATGGATAATAGCAGAAGTTCAGAGAGCTCTGCATGTGTCCAGCGTACCTGAGGGAAGAGACAGGTTCCTGTGTGTGCAGTCGCTGCTCACCAAGGCGTAGTGGTGGAGCTGAAGGGACAGCCGACGGTCAAGAGTTTAGCTCCTACACGGCCTCACCAAATCAACCGTGCTCCCGTGTAGCGGCGTTCCACAGGACCTTGCTGGAGCAGCCGTGCAGTTTGAGGAGCCTCACTGGGTCATGTCAGTGTGGGCCGGCGGTGCTTTGGTCTGTGCTGTTCTCTGGCCTGTAGCTTTGTGTTTCTGTCTCCAGGGGAATGTGGCCATGAGGCTCCTCTCATTCATCATGTCTGAACATATAGCCTGGATGCAAAGGTGATAACTTTGAGAACACTGGATAAGACGTCCCATCGTTCCTTATGGCGCTCACCTTGCCTAGTTTTGTCTGTGTGGTGCGTTTCGTTGCTCTCGAGTTCCCTGGTGCTGTTCACCCATTCGCTGCTGGCCTCTCGTGTCTGTCCCTCAGTGAAAACGTTCTCTTTCACTTGACTTTGTCCGTGTCCTCCGGTTCACACAAGCATGTCTTGGGTACTTCTGATCTGGTGGCCCAGTCTGAAGGAAGACAGCGCGGGCACAGGATCACATCTGTGTGGAGGTGCATCAGACTGACCCCCTGTCCTCTGGCTCAGTGGGACACGTCTCGCCTGTATCTTTGTATTATCGGTTTATTAACGAGCCCCGGCAGTTATTCCAATGTGCTTTTTTATGAGGATATTGCAATTTTTCTTATTTTTTATAAGTATCGGGGTGAGTTCTGTCAGTTGGTTCCTTGTTTGGATGTAAGTGTTTACCAAATTATTTATTTATGATGGAAAGTATACTCTGTCGACCTTTTTGTAAGTACATTTCTTTCAAACTTCTGTTCACGTGAGTGGCTGATCCAGCAAGAGGACTGTGATCTGGCGTATGCAGCCAGAGTGGAGCAGACCATAACTGTGTTATCAGTGTTACTTTAACAAATAAAACACTCTTCTGTCGCTGTCTGCAGGGAATCTTTCCTCTGGTCAAC
>OMLC01024287.1:1420-11638 GCA_900302585.1 Regalecus glesne | reverse complement strand
ATAAACAGTACCGGGATGCCACACAACAATAGGTTGGTTTCACATGCAAGTTGGGTGATCAACTGCACATTCAGTGACAAAGGGCACCATTCACAGAGGATTGGGGAATGTTCGCGATCACGGCATTGTAAGACGCCGATAGGTGTACTCTCAGGCCACCGCCCCTATTCAGCGAGGGTCGCTCACTCTTAACGTAGATGGCCTCCTTCACCCCCCTCTCAAACCAGCGTTCCTCCCTATCAAGGATGTGAACATCATCATCCTTGAATGAGTGGCCACTCGCCTGTAGGTGGGTGTAGACCGCAGAGTCCTGACCCGACGTGTTGGCTCTCCTATGCTGCGCCATCCTCTTAGCTAGCGTCTGTTTGGTCTCCCCGATGTACAAGTCACTGCAGTCCTCCTGGCATTTAACAGCGTACACTACGTTACTCTGTTTGTGCCGGGGGACCCGATCCTTGGGGTGGACCAACTTTTGCCGCAGTGTGTTCAGGGGTTTGAAAGCAACCGAGACGCGATGTTTTGAAAATACGCGTCTCAGCTGTTCCGACACTCCCGCCACATACGGAATGTTAAGAGGGAACGACCGTCTTTGAATAGGGGTGGTGGCCTGAGAGTACATCTGTCAGCGTCTTACAATGCCGTGATCGCAAACATTCCCCAATCCTCTGTGAATGGTGCCCATTGTCACTGAATGTGCAGTTGATCACCCAACTCTCATATGAACCCAGCCTATTGTTGTGTGGTATCACGGTACTGTTTATAAGGAGGGGGATGTTTGCCTTCAGCTCAGACTGAAGAGATCACCTGGTGAGTGACGAAATATTTCTTAATAAACTTCTGATCCAGTTGAACCGATTCACCTCTTTTTGTGATTTCCCTACCTGGATTATTGAGCATGCATCAAGACAAGACTGTATGTGTTTCTTACAACACAAGTTTCCTGTTCAGGATATCACTCCTCCCTCAGATAGTCTGCAGCCTCGTTTCCTCTGTAGTGAGTGTAGAGAATGAATAAAGATGGATTAAATGTCCATGTTGAAAGTTGTAAATAACAGGAAAATGTTGAGTAACATGGTTTCACTACAAGGATAACACAGCTAAAATTAGGCTAAGTGTGTGTGTGTGTGTGTGTGTGAAGGCACATGCGCACACACACACACACACACACACAAATACAAAAACAGATAATTTACAGCTGCAGGACACAGACCCTTGGAGATCAATCATCACCTTATCAAAAAGAGCCAGGTTTTCAGTTTGGCCTTGCAATATAGTGACATATAGACCCTGTCACCATAGGTGTGCGTGTGTCTGCATGTGTGTTTGTATGTGCATGTATTGCTATACGAGGGATCCAATATTATTTCCATGTTCAGCGTTCAGATGTTCGCTGCATATAAATCACTGCACTTGCCTTTCGACTCGCACGTCTGCATTCTCACTAACATGCACATGGTTGCGTGTCTGTGAAGTCGGTCCGCCCATGTGAGAATTTCTCACTTGTCCTCACTTGTCGTTCTTTGTGTGCGTTTGTGTGTCTGCAAAGTGCAGGTGAGAGTCAATCCACCGCTGGGACTCAGTGCGGCATTACAGTGCAAGATGCCGCATGGTAGTGCAGCCAGCAGTCATCGATTAGCCCAGCTCTAGCCCTCACTGCTGATAGACATGCACTAAAAAAGAAATAATCCTTGTAATATCTTGTACACTACTGATCCATGCTTTCTTTTCTGAACGTTACAGTTACCGAATAAAAGACCGCGTTTGTAAAACTAAGCTCAAAGCTGTGGGATATCGTTTACAATGGTTCAGGTATAATTCTGTAAATGACAGAAAAATTGCCCTATCAGAATAATGACATTATTGTGGAATGACGACGTGTCGATGCACACTCATAGCGTGTGCGAGAACAAAGGTAAACAATCATGGCCAAAAGCCAAAACGCCATGCTGGCGTGCTCTGAGGAGGAACTAGCTCCTTAGAAATAATTAAACTTTTAATTATATAGAATAGTTTACAAGAAAAGGTCCAAAACACTGCAGAAGATGCAGAAAATCAAACCATATGCGTATTGAGAAATCTATAAATTAAAGCACCTTTACAAGGGAAGGCAGTTGAGTAGAGATGGATTTTGAGAGGTTTTTAAAACCCGTTTACAGACTCGGCTGATCCAACAGAAGCGTTGACACTGTTCCACAGGAAACCGTCTACGTGGAGCCAAAGAGTGGATCCGTCAATCAAAGAGAGGAGAGGGGACATACTGGCTGCCTAAATACAAACCAGTGGTGATTCCGTATGTGGCGGGACTTTCAGAACAGCTGAGGCACGTGTATCCCAAACATCGCAATTGCTTTCAAACCCCAAAATACACTGCAGCGGAAATTGATCCCGCCCAAGGATCCGGTCCTCTGGCATAAACTGAATGCTATAGTGCATGTCGTTAAGTGCCGGTAGGATCGCTACGACTTTACCTCAGGAAAAACCAACAGATGCTGGTAAAGTGGATGGCACAACACAGAAGAGCAAAGCCATTTTTGATTTGATTTCATTCAAAAGGTTTAAACAACACTTACTACTAATTTTGTCTTTCTTCTGCACATTTGCAAATCATCTAAATCTTGCCTCTCTTGCTTTGTCTCTGCAACCATCAACCCAAGTTCTCTCTTTGATATACTCGTCCCTAAGCTATATGAGAACAAGTCAATTTACTGCTCTTCTTTGTCACCCCCCATCAAAATCTGAGTATCTTCAACTCTGCCACCTCCACCTCCTGTCGTTTAGTGAGTGCTACTGTCTCCAGGCCATACAACATAGCTGGTCTCACTACCGGCATGTCAACCTTCCCCGTCACTCTTGCTGGTACTCTTCTGTCAGAAATCCCTCCTGACACTCTTCTCCACCCACTCCGCCCCGCCTACACTCTCTTCATCACCTCTCTTCCAAACTCCCTGTTATTTTCAACAGTTTACCCCAAGTATTTAAACCCATCCAGCTTCCTCACCTCTTCTCCTTGCATCCTCACCATTCCAATGTCTCCCCTCTGATTCAAGCACGCGTTCCGTTTTCCTCCTATTGATTTTCATTATTTTCTTTCCAGTACATACCTCCACCTCTCTAGACTTGGCTTCCTCTGCTCCTTACTCTCATTATGGACCAGTTTCATCTACAAGCATCCAAGTCCAGGGTCACTCCTGTCTGATCTGATCTGTCAATCACCATAATAAACGAGAAAGAGCTCAGCGCAGACTCTTGATTTAACCCCTCCTCCACCTTAGACTCAACCATCATTCACTACACACACACACCTTACCGCCACAACACTGCCCTCATGCGTATCCCGTACCACTCTTAATAATTCTCTATCACTCTTGAGTTCAAGTCACATCAAGTCAATTTGATTTCTAAAGTCCATCATCGTAAATTACAAATTTGCCCCAGTGAGCTTGGCTTCCTCATCTATTTCAATTCAACTTATTCATTTATATATGCTAGTAGCATACCTCTTCTCTCAGCACCCTGCCGTGTGTCCTCTGGACCCACCGAGACACAAGGAAACGCAACCAGACTATATATTCTATATTTCTCCCTCAGTATTGGCAAAGCAAGCAATGCATCTTTGGTGCACTTTCATGACATGAAATCATACTTCTGCTCAACAACCATCACCTCCCCTCTTAAATCATGCTTCCACTACTCTTTCCCATATCTTCATGCTGTGGTTGATCAACTCTATACCATTGTTGTCCCCTACAGCTCTGCACATCTCCAATATTCTTCAGAATTGCCACTAGTATGATTCTTCTCCACTTCTCGGGTGTCCTGTCGCTTTGTCATGTCTACAAAACACTAAAACCACTTATTTTCACTGAGTATCGACCGACATGAACACATCAAAGTGGCCGACGTTGACCCTGGTGCTTATCTTGATGTTTTTGTGCAATCTATAGGATCTGTTTGCAAAGTAGGGCGTTTCAGCAAAGCAGTGATTCAGTGGGTTTAACTATTACTACAGCCATGGATTTTCATAGACTTGGCTATGTGATACACTACAAGCCCCCCCTCCCCCAGCTTAACCCTTCCACCGTCTCCTACAAGTAAAAAAAAACCTTCAAATACTCCTGCTGAGCAGAGGGCTGTTTGAGTGAATTATATTTTGAGTGCAAGAGATTTTAGTTTAAAAACAACTTGATCAATCAAACGTTTAACAAGCCATTTACAAAAAAAAAATGCATATCCATCTTCATGATAAGAATAAATAAATACTCTCAAACTAATACATCACTTCAACTCCACAAAAGAAACGAATAAAAATTGGTTGTCCTTCACAGAGCACGACACTTCATAATGAGTCCAGATAGTGCTGAACTGATCAACATCCTTCATTTCTCTGCAATAAATAATATCCGTCATTATCCTGGTTTTATCCATCCTAGTAAACAATTTCATATCATTGCTTACCGCGTTATAAATCTTCTTTAGCCGCATGTAAATAGCCATTTTTGCATAGCCAAAGATGAAATTCATTACTTTTCATTAGTCTTTCTCTGACAATGTGCATGTAAATCCAATCATTAATATTCACACAGGCAAAAAAAAAAACTTCCTTGCCTTTCTGAATGAAATCTACAAGAACAGTACCTGGCACATGCATTCTGAGTAACAGAGAAAAACAGTTTCTTTGCAAGGAAAAAAAAAGACATTTATCACTCAAACCCTGACCAATAACAGAAAAAAGATTATCTGCAACTATCCCATGTAAAACTCCACCGTAAGTCAGCCACCTTGTTTGCTAATGGCATTTTGTATAGACCACTCCCAGCAGTTTTGACCCAAGCATCTTCCAAGCACAGTTTACTTCAAAAAGATGTGTCCACATGATTGTGCAGCCTACACTTCCTTAGACACTTCACCCTCATATCTCCACTTCACCTTCCTATCAGACAGCATTTCCAGATTTTAATCAGCTTGCTAATGATCCTCACAGATTGCACTCCCAGGCCAGTTGCATTGCCCAAGTCAAGTCTAGTAGAGTCCACTACTGATCTAAGGGTTAGAATCCTCACTTTGCAGAGCCCTTCTGTAGCCATTTATCCTTCCCAGGCAGGGCTGTCTAGATGTCCTCCATGAATCACTGGGACCTTCAACAACCAGTATAAGGATTCATTTTTCACGGTCCTCTCTTTCACCATTATATTTTCCATACTGTGAACATGCAATGTTGGAAAAGTGGCCTAGTCTGGAACTTCAGAGTCTTTAGAGCCATGAGAAACAGTGAGACATGCAGTCCATAGACCACCAAGCTGCCGCATAACTGCATATAACAGTGCTCTTCATACAAAGTCCTGCAGGTAGAGAGCAACACCTCTATTTTTAAATAATTAAGTCCTTGTCATCCTTTCTCCTTTGGAAGAAAAAGAACAGCCAGAAGAGTCCGATGCAATTAATCCCAAAATAAATCAAATAAAGTAGTTTGAATTTATGATAGTAGGTTTGGAGTGGGATCCACACAAAGTAATCTGTGCCACAATGAAGAGGACACTATATTGGTAACTACAAATGTACCCCCCTTCCATAAGATAGGATTGGTAAGAGCCATTTCCATAGGTGACCAGTTATAGTTTAAAGCGGGGGTGGGGATTATGGTGAAGTAAGCGGTGCATATATCTCATGCTATGAACGGACACACGTCACCTAAAAAAGCGGATAACCCGGGCTGTCTAGTTTTAGTATCAATCCAGTAAGCTAGCCGTTTTTGTTCTTTGAGTTGCTTCGCCATTTTGCTGGGCAGTCTTGGAAAATTAATTGTAGTCTGTCTTTTATCTTTTTTTCCCGTCCTTCCGTCAGCCGAGCAGGAGAAGACCATTCGTCATAACCAGACAAATCTACACATAACGTAGTTAGCAGTTTACGCTGAGTATCAGCGTAATATTCCCGTCCAGTGGGTACTACGAAAGCGTAAAGGCGCATTGACAAGTTGTTGTCTTCTCCAGCCATTGTATTAAGAGACAAGTAAAGGAGGGGATGATGCAAATATAATCTTTAATTCATATACTACATTTTAAACAGCTGGATTTAGAGCTAAAATGCTAAAAAATAGCAGAGTTGTAAGATCACACAAAGGGGTGCAAAAGAACTTGTTTGCTCCTTCAAGTTTAATAGTCGGGGATGAACCTGCTCGGCTTATTACATACAGTTGGAATCTATATTATTCAACCCCCACTGCAAATCAGGTTTATTAGTCAAATATACAAACTAGCAGCCGTTAACAAAAAACAAATCAAACAAGAACATTTTAAATAGCTCCACACAATTAATATTACAGGCGTTTTCTCCTAATTCTACAAAAAATGCTGCTTTTTATAACTACTGTAGTCTCAAAATGATTCAACCCCCTCATGACAACCATCTTTAGTACTTGGTAGAGCACCCTTTTGCTGTTATGACCTGCTGGTAATGTGCTGCATAGCCAGACACCAACTTCTGGCAGTGTTCCTGACGAATCTTAGCCCATTCCTCATGGGCAAAGGCCTCCAGCTCACCAATACTCTTGGGTTTGTGCTACAATCACCTTTTTCTTAAATCCCACCAAATATTTTCAATGGGGTTCAAGTCAGGTGACTGTGATGGCCACTCTAGTATCTTGCAGGACTTCTGAAACTAAGCTTTAGTGGACTTTGAGGTATGCTTGGGATCATTGTCCTGTCAGAAGTTGGTGTCTGGCTATGCATCACGTTTGCACCAGGTTACAACACCAAAAGGGTGCTCTACCAAGTACTAAAGATGTTTGTCATGAGGGCGTTGAATAATTTTGAACCTGCAGTAGTCATTAAAAGCAGCCTTTTTTGTTGAATTAGGAGAAACCACCTGTAATATTAGTTGTGTTGAGCAATTTCAAATGTTCTTGTTTGATTTGTTTTTTGTAAACAACTGCTAGTATGTATATTTGATTAATAACCCTGATTTGCAGCTGGTGTTGAATAATTTTGATTGCAATTGTAGCTTGGGTATCTATGGCAATTTCTATTTTTTAAGCCGGGCTTCTATCTTTCCTAAAATATTAGCCCATTATTTGGTACAGAGTATTCACCTAAAAACCTTCTCAAGAACATTATCACTCTTTTTTCCAAGTTAGCCCCATTGGTAAAATAAAGTTAAGTCTAGTGGCCTCTTTCCAACCATCGCAACTTCATATTTTTGTTTCATATTGTTTTATCTGACTCTCTTCAATATCCCAATATCCCATCATTGCTGCACTGAAGACAAAGTCAATTTACTTTTTCTGTGAAGCCCATAAAAACACAAAAGCCCCCCTATTTTTTTCACGTAAAAGGCCAGTATTGGTGTGCCAAAAGGCTCTCTACCATAAAATTCTGAATATTTAAAGGAGGACTGAACAAGAAAATGGTCAGGAAAAACCATTAGGAACGACAGGGACATATTCAAAAATGTCAAATGATGCTTAAAACAGTAAAAACAATCAAGCCTGGCTGTTGTAGAGATAATAATAAACTGAGTGCTAGTTATGGGTTTGTCACGAGGTTCACACCAGTACATTGGCCAGGACACCACTTAAGGCCACAGGCTATGAGAAATAAAGAGGTGAGTGCTTCCTTTGCTTGTGCAGCAATATGCACGTTGTAGTGAATGGAAAATAGTGGTTTCCTGTAAATAAAGAATAACAAAAATACAAAAGGAAAAATAATGCCAGAAATATACATTTATTCTTCCCATTTGCAGTTATACGCATATCTACCAACCAATATTGATAATAGTAGTTTACTAGTAAACAGTATTTGCAAGAGGAGGTAAGTTACTACAATTACATCTATTACTCTCTTTCTACCATCACAGAAATAGAAATAAAGACACTTAAATTGGGTTATCAAACTTATTAACACTGTGGTAAGTTACTAGTGTTGACATCACGATTCCTGTCATTTATGATTAACATAGGACTTTCCTACTGGTGACACTTTAATTAGGAAATCTACAGCCATGCTACTTCCGGTTGCAGTGTTAGTTAGCTTCGCTAGCTTAACTTCATTATCGATTCAGGTAACCACTTCGTATCCCAACCCAGTAGACACTTCTGGAATATGAATATGAAACCTGACATGACATATTCAACCAACGTGCCAAGCCGGGTGACTTGACAATCTTTAAATCAGTGTGGGTAAAACAGGCTATAAATAGCGCCGAAGTGTGTTCACATAGCGGGCACCATACTCCGTATTCTCATTAATATCAATGTAACCATCCCGTCGTCAGTATCAACACATAGAATTCCAATATCAAGGACAATGCGTCAGATAATAAGGGCTACTCACTTTTCATCCAGGCACAACTTGACTTATGATGAAGTTATCTCACTGCACGACGGCTCAACGGAGACTGACGCATCACACCTGGTCTGCACCTGACAAAGCCTCGACTGAGCAGGGGATGACTTTCTGTGTGACACCAATTCACTCCATCACGTGGGTTGGCTCAGCCTATCAAATTACCAGACCGGGGAGACGTACTAAACAATACTCAGACTGGGCATGAACTGCTGAAGTTTGGAAGATGAAGCAAGATGAGGCTCCAGATGATTCCTATCTTGTTGGGCATTGTCTGTGAAATTAATAGCACCTACTAGAAAAAAAGAACATCAGTGACATTTTGAAATATATCACACAAAATGTTTAAAAGTTTTATTCATTGAATACTCAAAACTGACGCATAAGAATTCACAAACCATGTTTTCACATCTTCATATTGTACTTTTATATTGTACATAACCACACAGCATGACCACACAGATTCCCACACTGTTGGACACCTTAAAGGTCCGTTTTTAACATGTTATGATTAGTTCCTACATTGTGGGGGTGGCAAAGGACCTAGATGGAGCATGGGGGATTGAGGCCAAATGCTCTTCCTGATGTCTCATGGCAGGGTTGAACCAATTGGAACAATTTCTGGCTCATCATTTCCTGAGGTAAGTGCTCCATCACAGACATACCATGTCGACCCCACTGTTAGACACCTTATGGCTTAGAATCACTTCCCCAGGCCACTCTTTATTCTGGCCAGTTTCATTCATGTCGCCGAGTTTCTACTTAAGCACATCCATCTTTTTCATTCCTATCAGTTTGAAAAGATGGCCTCTTTTCACATGACTCCTTGCCCCCATTATATTTAATGAGAGAGCTGTAAATTAACAGCGACTTAAAGTTAGGGACAGTGAGTGACAGTCAGTTCACATATTATATTTGATGATGCTGTTGTTTTTTTATTTGTTCTTTGCTACGCTATGTCTATTTGCTGTAGCATATTTGATATTTGCCTCCTACTTCATGTTAGGCTTTTAAATGGTTAAATGCTTCCTTTGGCAATATGTATTACTGTTACTATATGTCAATAAAGCCAGCTGAATTTGAATTCGACACACCTCTTTTTTGCATCGCGTGCAATGCATTCTGGGTATTGTATTAAAGGTAATGTGAAATGGGATCAAATACTCTGAGTTCAATGAGAAAATCAACAGCAATCCTGGACTACCAACCGACACCTTGTGAAATATCTGGTCCACCATCAGCTCAACCCTAGTTATCTTCAAAACTCTCGCATGGGGCTGGAGTCTGGTTTTGAAATCTTGAGGAGTCAAGAAAGCGCTGCCGAAGTTGTAGAGGGAAGCTTCAAATTCAATGGTAGGTTCAAGTGAGAGAGCCAAGACAAGGTGATCCTCTGGTGGTGGAATTAACTGTTTTGTCCCGCCTATGTTATTACAATTAAAGAAGAGAGAAACTTTTAAAGTTTGATAACTTTTCAAGTGGCCCTCAACCTTGGAGGCTTGAGTTTTGAAGGAATACTAGATGGTGGTAAGCAATTCTTGAATGAGGTCTTGGCAAAAAGAAATGAGTGTACCTATCCTTTGAATAGATAAATAAATGAAACCTTAATTTTCATTAGCATTTGTTGTTGCGGGTCAAAGCTGTAAGCTGAAAATCACTGCTTAGCTTTTTTATCGATTTCAACGGAACAATCTTTCTGGTTTGAAGGTATGGCTGTACGTGTGAGTGTGTATGTGCACTTGCGTGTTGAGTGTGTGTGTTGAGTGTGTGTGTGTGTGTGTGTGTATTTGACAGTAAGGGAATTCTGGTGTTTTTGCAGAATGGGATTTGAATAATTCTCTATAAGCAGTCGGATATTATTAATTGATAAAACTCCCTGGTTCAA
>OMLC01024214.1:7802-18747 GCA_900302585.1 Regalecus glesne | reverse complement strand
GTATTGATATAAAACAAATAACTTAATATTAATACAAATAAATAATAAATAACTAAAAACCATGATCTGGCTCTGGATAAACAGTTGACAATGGATGGATGGATGGATAAATAACCATTTCTTCTGAAGCTGCCATCCCCTGTGTATAATTATACCATATACTTTTCTTGCAAACACGTGCTGTACATCTAGTCATAGTGACAAGATGATAGAAAAGAATAAAAACATGGCTTCTGCCTTAATGAGAGTTCTATCATTACACTATCAATAAAGATTTTCTAAGTTATCTAAAACTATACCCTTGGGCCCTTTGCTCTCATCAATTTCTGGGGCCAACCATGAGAAGTGTTAACCCTGCTCCAGACCGGGATCAGTTAGCCAAGCAGGCTAAAGGTAGTGCTAGCCTACTCAGCTCTGAGCAATGTGGAAACTCTTGAAGCCTTGATGCTGGAAACGCCTTATGTTGTTGCAAACAATATCAATACTATTTCTAGCACCATTGGCATGTTTTGCATAACTTGATTCAACATTTTATTCAATGATGATGGAAATAAACAAGGCCCAAAAATAAGAATGAAAAAAAATCTAAATATGTGCCCGTTGGAGTTGAATTATTTGGTGTTCTACAAGGCTTGAAGGTTGAGAATTTCCTCATCATGTACAGCCACCTCTTCTTTAACATGAAAATGAGGGATCACTTATTACAACCTTGATGCACTTCCTGTCATAAAAGTGCCATGCTGATGATTATTTGTAGGGATAAATCACAAGTAACTTCACTTTGTTCCCTTGTGAACCACGAGCTGCTGCTAAATTGAAGCTAAAGATAGGCTTTTTAAGGGGGTTCCAAACTTCACAATATAAATACAGAGTCAGATCAAGGAAAGCTCTGGCACTCCCAAAGAGAGATGAGCTACAAAGAGAGGGGCGAACTGATGAGAAAAAAGTGAGAAGCTTTTGAGTTGAATAAATCATGGGTTGTGTAATGGTTTTAAGCCCTGAGCGATACACAGAGGGAAGAACAGTTGAAAGTCAAGTAGCAGAATCCCTCTTGTGGGACAGCAAATTTAACACCAAATACTGGAAAGAATGGTTTGTGTTAGCCTGTAGCTTATTGGATTTTGTTATTTTTGTGATATACGCTCCATTTCTGTTTCAATTCTCTATTCTTTAAAATATTCAATTCACTTAGTTGATGGTTGGGATCAGGAGAGCGAACCAAGGCAGGGTGTGAAGCCAAACGTATGTAATGAGATTTTCCAACAGCAGTGACTACTGTACAGAATAAGTGAAATAGGCAGGTAGATGTACAAAGTACAGATATAAACCAAAGTGCTAAACATAAGCATTTCTTTAAGCATGTCAACAATCGGAGACCAGAAAGTGTTATTAAGCATAACTCTTATCTGGGTGATTCTGACTGAGATTGTCTCAGGCAGGTGTATGCTGAGCAAAGCAGGGGACAGTCAGGGAATGTGGAATGTGGCTAATCACAGTAATTGATTTAAAAAGAGTAATGTCACTCACCAGGAAATGTCCATATCCGATGAAACATATGAAAAGGATCAGTGAAAGAGCAAGGAAAGATATTCCAAATGATATTCCCAATACTGCTGTTCTAAAAAGGGTGAAAAAATAATATGAATTCTCAGAGACTTAACATTAGAAACCTGCACATTTTAGAATCAAAATATGTGGGCCATTTTCACCACAACACTAAATCATGGATTCAAAACATCAGGCAACAGACATATGTGTCTTTTGAAAACACTTACTTTGGCAGGACCAAAATCTGCACAATGAATATGCAAAAAAAGATCAGACAGGCGCAGGTGATGTAGTATTTAAAGGCTGGTAAGGTTGTTGCCCTGTACTAAAAAAAGAAAGAAGAGGTCAAAATTAGTAAAAGGTCTTCAGGAGGCAACATTTATTTCACTTGAAACCCTAATCTTTGATTAGTCTGATGAAAGTGTCTGACTATGACTTTCCCAGGTAGTCTGGTGTGGTCAATGTAGAAAGCATCAGTGAAAATATGTTCTGTGACTCCCCTTGAAGCCACAAATCAGACACATCCACCAAGTTGTGATTGACACTGGTCTACTTGAGCTGTGTCTTACCTCCCTCTCTAAGGATTTGTTGTGAAAGAATAATGATATTCTCTGGATGTCTTCAGACTTCAGCCACTGTCTGGAAGCAAATAGAGACAGGGTGAAGGAGCAGAGAAGAAGAATACGTGAAAATAAACCTTTTTTTAAATGTGTGAAAACAGAGAATTTGTTTAAGATGTCAACACAAATTACATGCCATAATATGTGTTGTTATTGTGGGTGTTCTTCCTTATCCTCACTAAGTTATGGAGGGTTTTAATTTGCATTTGCGAGATTTTATTGGGATTAGCATAATTTTCTAAAGCTTGTGCCAGTCCTTTTTTTCCACAGTCATGATGAAAATAGTTGTACAAAAGATTATACAAATGATATAAACCTCCCTTACTTTTGAGAATTTATCCCATCGAATGTCCTGATCATCCTTTCGTTAAGTTCCTCTTCAAAACGTTTTTTCTGAGACTTTGTTCTTTATGGGATGACAAAATGAAAACGAGACAAAAGAGTTCACGATTCATGATCATATTAGTCACACTTATTAAGGCCTCTGGCATAAGTCTAGGCCTGCTAAGCAGCTAGCTCTAGTCATGTAATATTTGGTCATGTGGAATAATCCTTGCTAGAGCTGTGAAGAAGTAGCAGCTTACCTCTCTGATCTCCTCTGGAAGTGATACTGCCCCACTGGCACATCCTTGGCATGGAGCATGAGAAAAGAGACCATAGACTTTAACAAACTCAAGGAGGGCTTTGTAGTCTAATATAATAGAGTGCAGATGACCTTCTCAATCATCCATATTGAATCATAATTATAGCAGAAATTACTCACAGCTGTGTTGATCTTTCCATTATCATTGGTCATGCTGTCTCGGTGGTGCAAGTTGGCGAAGGGCTTGGCAGCTCCCCAGGACTCCAGGTAGCGGGTCATTCTGACTGACGCCCTCATTTTTGCCCCATCTAGAGTGTGTCTGGGCCGGTAGTGGTACTGTGGGCTGCGGCGCTCCACCTGCTCAGTCAAAAAAACAAAAAAATAAGCAAGCAAACATATGTTGAATCAAAATAAAATGCATTCATTTATACTTTTATAATTGTGTTAGGATTTTATTGTCACTTTATGTAAAGCACATCGTTTGCCATGTGCATGAAATGTGCTATACAAATACAGTTCAACTTGACTTGACATGGTAGGAGAGATGTACATGTTTCTTGTAGAACATGATATTTTACATTCATATATAGATCTGAGTCTGGGGGCTGCAGCTGTTTAGTGGTAGAGCGCACGCATCAGGAAACGACAAGCCAGGTGTCAAGGGTTTGATCTCACCATGGGGTGTTAGGGAGGGCATCCGGTTTTAATCCCCCCCAATTCTCCGATTGAGGTCTGTGTCCACCCCCACAACATGGGGACTACTTGTGACATAAAAAATGATCTTATATTTAGATCCGAGTCCCGTATCAAGTAAGATCAACTCTCTATTATTAATTATACTACATCATTGGTCTCATATGGTAACATTCTATGTGAATCCACGGAGGTTTTTGGCTGAGCTCATCATTTTGTAACTATTTTTTCCTCTTAAAATGTGACCAAAAAAATAACATTTCAGACATTTTGTGTTTCTTTTTGCATTACCATACGTCTTGTCTTTTAAATGATATTGACTTTATCTAAATGGGATTTTCCTTGGTTTTAAATTACCTTTGGGTTGATGACAAGGTAGGTGATGACCCCATGCTCCTTCAAGTAGGGGTCTCTTTCTTGTCCATCCCCTTCCTCCACCTTATAGGCACCATCCAAGTGCTCCAACGTTTCAGATGTGATGTGGACTCGCCTGAAAATTCAATGAGATGGCCAATAACCTTGTTTATTTCATGATTAAAATTATAAATCAATGTTACAGTGACTTTTATTAAACTGATTTAAAATGGTGCATGTTCAATAGTCCACGTGAGGAAATCATAAAAAAGGTGAATCGGTTCATTTGGACACAATTTATTAAGATATTTTTTTGATCACTCATTCAGGTGATATCTTCAGTCTAAGCTCACTGTGGCATCCCCATACTTATAAACAATAAAGTTGCGTTGCAGCAAAAACAAAGGATGGTTTCAGATGCAAGTTAGTCATTGATTGGACATTCAATGGTAATTGTGTACTACTTCGAGTATTATGGAATAGTTGGAATGTATTGACTTGGTTCCCTGAGAAGGCTCACCTAGCACAACATGAAAAGTAAAAAAAACATTTACAGAAGTAAGTTCAACTTACTTGCTGCACACCACAGACGTGAGGAGGCTAATTTCAGTGCCCTCAATGGTAGACACCGAGAAGGACGCCAGACACACAATGACAACATGGAGAAATGATTCAAGATTCTGTCTGACAGAAAACTCACCCAGGCAGACAGATATAATTGCTAAGGGGTTGAATTTTGCGGTTGCAAATCCTGGTAGTGGAAGTTATTACCGCCATTGAATCAGCCATCCGTGGCAACAACTTGACGGACATGGAAGTGCAGCAACTGCGGACGAAAGTCTCGGCCTGTCTCAGTAATGTAAGGAGGCCGCAGTCCAACATCGCCAGAGATGAAAGGAACACACTGACGACTTTCAGTAAGAAAAAGGTGATGATTGTCTCAAGCCGTTAGTTTCAAGTTCACTTGAAACACTGGCAGTGCTGTCCTAATGTTCTCACCTATCAGAAGTTTGGCAGTACTTTCTATTATGGCTCTGTGGAGGTTGAGTGATAGCTCAACAGGGCCACATGAGGGCCATCCTGCCTGGGAATGGACTTAATTGTTTTTATAGCATGTTCTGCCATGCTGTTTAACTGAGGTTGATGGGGACTGGATGTGACATGCTGGAAATCAAATTCACCAGCAAATGTTTCAAATATTCTCGAAAAAAAAAAGTAAGACCATTATCAGAGTCTCTGGAATCCCAAACCACAGGAATACACTTTTCAGCTTAGCTATGACAGACTCTAAGTCTGTTCTTGGCAGGTTCAGGATTACAATCCATCTGGATCAGTAATCAACTACAACCAGGTATGATTTCTCTTTTTGTTCACAGAGGTCACCAGTAACTTTCTGCCATGGCAGCACTAGCAAAGGAATAGCTATCAAGGGATTATTACTCTGAGAGTCTGTACATACTGCAGTGTTGGCAAGCTCTTCAATCTCCTTTGTTACTTACACCTGCCCACCAAACAGAATTTTAAAACCATTTCCTACATTATTTGAGGCCCTGGGGTCCTTCTTGGATTTCGTTCAAGATGTTCTCCCACATGCTTTTGGGGGCTACTATCCAGTTATCTCACGTTGGAAGTCTGTTCACTTCACTGAGCAGTCTAGGCACCCGGAAGATTAGCTTTCCTGATGCTGACACGCTTTTGACACACTATGGCTATCCTTTTCTGACACAGCTGAATAGACCCTGTAGCTCGCTATCCTTTTTTGTGTCCTCCCTGATTCGTTCGACTATTGGTTTCGGTACCATTTCAGATTCATCTATTACATATGTCTGCATATCAGGACACCTGGTTCCTGGTTTTTGTTTGAGTTACTGGGTAAGGCATCTGCCACAGTTAACTAACTTAACTTTCATTATCCTGGTGAGAAGTCTCTGGCATTCTTAGAGGTGGCTTGACCAAATCTTTGGAGTTTATTAGTGTTACAAGTGGCTTGTGGTGTGTCAAGAGTTTGAAGAAGCTTTGCATTTAACCCATTCTATTTATAGGGGTGTAGTGAGCAGCCACAGTGCCTAGGAAGCAGTTATGGGTTCAGTGTCATGCTCAAGGACATTTTGACATGCTCTCGGCAGGGGATGAGGATTTAACCACCAATGCTCCAAATATAATCATTTTATCCAACCTAACCCTTACCCCCGTGTGAGGCTTATCCAATTATGCCCCACTAGCTATGGACCTCTGGCCGTGGTCGGAAATGGCGTGGCCGGAATTCAAACATCCACCTGAGTGACACAGTGATGCACTGAATAGCCTCTTAACCCCCTATGCCACCGGACCCCTCCTGACTAGGAACTAGGCCATCTTTACTTATCACATGACCAAAAACTCCGGATTAGTTTGGCACACTTTGCACTTATTTTTATGGAGGCAAAACACTGATTCTAAGAGTATATCCATCAGCCTTTAATCTTCTGTTGTGTTCTTCCATTGTTCTGCCAGCATCTAACACGTCCATATGTACATCCTACTGTTCCGACAGTCTTAAAAAATCTGTTATGCTGAGATGAAGCCAAATGGTAGCATCTTAAAGCAGTACCATACTTGTGGTGTATGGATGCAGTCAAGGAACTTTTCTCATCCAGAGGGATTGGCCAAAACCCACTTGCAGTGTCTAAGGTTGAGAACACAATGCTGCCCGATAGTTTTGGGAGCAATTCATGTATGGTTGGGAAAATACACTTTTCCCTCTCTGATACTTTAATTTGATCTTTTCAAATCAACACATGGGTGGATTTCTCCCTGACTGCTTGAGAATGGAAACCAGCAAAACACACCATTCCATTGACTCTCACTTTTTCTATCATTTCCATCTTTTCCGAGGTTGGTTTTACATGTCACGATTAGTCCCCATGTTGTGTGGGTGGAAACTGACTTAGATGGACCTTGGGGATCAAAGCCGGATACCCTTCCTGATACTCTGCAGTGGGTTATAACCCAAAGCCTCTGGCTCCCATCCTATTATATAGGAGCAGTGGTTAGCCATCATGTGGTGCCCGAGGAGCCATTAAGGGTTCAGTGTCTTGCTCAAGGACATCTCAACATGCTTTCTTCCAGAGGATCGAACCTGCAACTTTTTGATCACCAGACCACTGCTCTACCCACTGAGCTATGCCGTCCCGTATTTTCCTGCTACTGTACAGCTTTGTAGATTCTCTCCCTCCAATAACAATCTCATCGTTTTCCTCCTATCTTGGCTCTTGTTATAGCAATAAACTGCCTGCTAGAGGTCACTGAGCCTTCTGGAGTAGACACTGCAGTTTTCAGTAGTGTCAACATTGGTTTTCTCTTCCAGCTATAGAGTGTATCCTCATTCATGATGGAGTTATCTGCCCCTGAATCTATTTTCCACAGCACTTATTTCCCATTTGTGCTATATAAGAACAAGTCCATTTACCGTTTCACTATAATTGTGTCCCTCCAGAGTGGCTCATTATCTGTTATAACTTCCCCGGGATCATTTTCTGTGAGTGAGCCCAGGAGTAATAATAATAATAATAACCATCCCCTTATCAGTCCCACATGGGGAAATTTGGAATGTTATGCATTTAACCCATCCTATTGTATAGGAGCAGTGAGATGCCACCGTGTGGCACTCTGGGAATAGTTAGGGGTTCAGCCTCTTGCTCAAGGACAACTCAATAAGTTTTCTGCAGGACTGAGGATCAAACCTGCAAACTTCAAATTGCCAGACGACCGCTCTACCCACTGAGCTATGCTGCCAGTGTGGACCTTCCTATGAATGCTACCCCTCCCTGTGGATATTCCTCTGTAGTTTCAGACACTATTTGCATGCTTCTAAAATGACAGACATGCAAAATGACCCATCTTCCTACATTTCATGCATTTTTCCCCCTTTTGCTGGATACTGGTCTCTTTGGGTATGGCTGGTACACTTAACCCCTTCGTTGTGTCAATTCTGGTGGATGTGCATTTATTTCATGGTTATTTTTAGCTCACTCTCCATTTTATTGATTTCATTTCCTCTGCGTGCTCCCATTTGGCTGTACCTTCTGCATGTTGTGATTTGACTAGATCTGAGTGTCTAGCCACGTCTACGGCAGTTTGCAGTTTAAGTTCTTTGTGCATTTTTAGCTCCTGCAACTGTGATTCTTCAGTGATTCCAAGTATCCTGATCCTAATTCGTTCTTCATTCTGAGCCCTGAAGTTCCAATTTTCATCTGGCTCCTATGGAAGCTGATAAAAGTTTTCATAGAGTCCCCGCGTTTTGTATTTGAGTTAAAATCTGCCATTTAAAATATCGCATAACATTTGGGGACGAAACGCTAATCAAACTCATGTAATACACTGCCAAACTTATTGGCACCTTCTCGTTGCACAAAGATGAAGGATTTGTACATTTGTTCTGCTACTGGCCCCATTACATAGATCTGACTATTGACCTGTAGCTTGTCTTCCTCCTCCACTAGCTTAGCAACTACTCTGCACTATGCAAAACATTGCTTTTAGTCAGGCCAGTCCAATGGCCTTGGGAAACTGAGGGGTCTGGAGGAGGAAACTTTGTTCACATCCTCAAAACAGCAATAAAAATAATATGATCTCTCTGACACAATGTGATGTTACTCCTCAAACACTTGGAAACACACACACACATACACACAGAGGAGCTAAACATCAGGCGGAACATATCTTATTAATAGACACAGCAACTCCCAGCAATCGGCTACATATCAGTCACATGGAAGGAAGGGGGTTCGGTCCTGTCCGGTCGAACCAATCAAAACATGACGTTACTTCGCAGTACGTTTAGCAACAGCACCACCGTTAACGCTGAGCAATTGTGTCTGCTCCTGAAGCTGTGTCCTCAGTCCTCATACTTCACTTACAGCGGGCTGCACTATAGGCAGAGCATGGGTGCACTATGGATTCCCCAGTTTCCCCTATAGCTGCCAATTTGTCCATGGAGGAGGTAGAGAAAAGGGCCATGATGTCATATCCAGGGAAATCACCTAGTCATTGATTCAGATTTGTGGAACACTCCTGGATAAACTCAAATCTCAGGGGGTACCGCATTTCACTGACCACATTAATTCTGTGGACGACCACATCAAGTTCACCAGGGACGATGTGAAAAATGAAGTTTGCCTTCTTGGACTGTGAAATGTTAACTGGTGACAGGGGACATTTGACCGTTAATGTTTGCCATAAGCCAACACATGCTCATCAATACTTCAGGATTGACTCTCATCATCCAATGGAGTACAAACTAGGAGTCTTTAGGACACTGTACCAGAAAGCTGACGTCTCTTCCAACACAGTAACCAGGGATCAGGAGAAATGCTACATTTTGCCGGCCCTGCATACGTATGGCTATCCTAACTGGGTACTTGTCAAAGCCTATAAGATGCCCAAATGCTACATTGGCTAATTGAAGAAAGGAGAAGGAGAACTGCAGCCTAAGCATAAACCAGAGATGATTCCGTATGCACCAAATTGCATACACATTTTCAAACATCATGTCTCGGTTGCTTTCAAACCCCCAAAACACACTGCAGCAGAAATGGACCTATCTCAAGGATCAGGTCCCCAGGCACAATGAGGAGGAAACTGTACTTGACATTGTGAATGGTAAATAAACTCAATATTATATGGCACTTTTCCGGTCTACTGACCACTCAAAGCCCTTTATTATTGCTTTGTTTATTTTTGCATGCCTCTCATTTATTCATTTAATTGTGCTTTGAGTGGTCGCTGACTAGAAGAACAATATATAAAAATAAGTCCCATTTACCAATGCTATAATTGCAACTATTTCCCAATCTTCTGTGAATAGTGCATGTGACCATTTGAACTCTAATTAACAGTCACAGCAATTAGCATATGAAACCAATCCCTAATTTCGCATGTGTCAGTTTCTGTCTTCATTTAGCTGTGCTGTTTATAAGGGTGGGGACATCAGCTGAGACTGATGAAGTCACTTAAATGAGTAATGGAATGCTTCCCTCCCTCTTTAGGTTGTGTCCAGATAAACCGATTCATTTTTTCAGGATTTTCTTTCTATCTTCCAGTTTACTTACCCTGGTACACCACCTGCTTCCATGTGATTGGCCAGTGTGACATCGTGTGACCAGACATCATATTGCCATTTCTGAAGGCCAATCACACCGCATAGGACATTCCCAGAATGCACCCCGACACGCATGTTGATGTCTACTCCAGTGGCATCTCGTACTTTCCTGTGTGACACCGAAAAAGGAATATTCAAAAGAGCAGTACCACAAAATAATACCCATCTAACTCGTCCTGTATATTGCATTTTAAACTAATGCCATTACAAACATCTTGATTTTACATTTGTGCAGCTCAAATACAGTATTTTAGTTTGCTTTTACATGGCATTATTGGACACATTCTTCAGCACTTACTAGATTAATTCAGGGTTGGAAATATTTGCAGCTTAAATAACCCACAGAGGGCCTAAAGCAGCAAAACGTAGACAATCACACATCTATCCACAGTCTTTGATACGATCTATAATGTTGATATATTATTCCAAGATTACTTTGAAGGACTGTGAGCTCATTAAGGAAAATAAGTCTAACTAGCATCACATCACTATTCTATCATCTGAGGATCAATTTGATCAAGGAGAGGGGACATTATTTACTTATCTTTCATATCAATCCTTGATTCATCAAGGTGTACAACACTGATTATGAGTAAAAATATCGATTATTACCACCAATTATTGCACGAAGAATTGGACCATTTGGAGGAACAAATTAGTCAATTGGTGACCTATTTAGAAGCGTATTGCTCCATGTATCCAATCCTTTGCACTTAAAAATACAACAAATACACTTTAGCCACATTTCTAACACACTCATCTTTTGATAAACACATATTTAGGAGGTGGTCGGTCACACATCAAGCTGTCTGACCAACTTTGCTCGTGAAAATGGAGGTGATTTATTTCTATATAGGGCAGGCATTTTAAATTTGAAGAGCGTGCCAGATAACAGCTGGATTTTCTCTCAACTGAAAGCACAACCAAACCAGCATTTCTACTTGATGCTTTATAGGGTATGAAAATGTGAAGACGGATTACGTTTGCAATCCCCACACTCCCCCCCCC
>OMLC01024203.1:2404-15749 GCA_900302585.1 Regalecus glesne | reverse complement strand
ATATATAACTGAATCCCATATCATGGGTAGAAATATGATAAACTATACGTTCTTCTTTCATGTCTTGTCATGACACAAAGATCTCAGGAGATTTGCAAAATTTTAGATTAGATTGTTTTGTTTACCACATAACCAGCAGTGATGGAGTATGTTCTCTGCATTTAACCCATCCTATTGTACAGGAAGTACAGCAGTGAGGTACAGCCACTTTGCCAGACTCAAAGAGCAATTAGGGGTTCCACTGTCTTGCTCAAGAACATCTTGAGAAACTTTCTGCAGGGGCCAGGGATTGAACCACCAACCTCAAATTATGAGTTAACTGCTCTACTTCCTGAGCTATGCCAGAACTCCCATTATTTAACAGTTTGACAGGATTATGAAAAAATGAGCCTCACTTCCTGGTACAATTAAAACATCCTCATACATCACTTAAAGACATCAGCTCTCTGTTGACAAAGAAAAATGGTCACTCGGTGCAGAATCTCGAGGTCTTTTGGGGTGTTTGTTAAATTTTTTGCAATTTGAAAAATAACCAAAAAATATAGTTATGAATCACATGTCGTCATAGAGGACCCCTCATTCTTCAGAAAGAACTGACAGTGACAATTATGTGCCAGCAGCTCTAGCATCCCTCGATTTGCATATTTTTTTAGATGTCTTGCTGCAGCACCGGGTCAGGATCAGTATTCAAGCAGACAGTCTCTGACAGACGTTGACGCGGTGCCAGCATTCGTATAGCCAGGCGAGTTTTTCCTCCCTTCCTCTCTCTGTCTGCGAGGCAGAATTCATGGCCGAGTCTCCGCCGAGTGTGACAAGTGGAACTGTGTGATTAATTTGGCCAGTCATTTTAATGTGCTCCGGGATGCGCAACGCTTATTGTCTTCCCCCTGCACGTCTATCGAAATCTGCCAGAGAAAATGTCCTGGAGAATTGAGACACATGCCCCCGCCTTCCCCTCTCCATCTTGCCGGCTCTCCTCAGGCCTGCCTCTTTTCAGAGCTGAGCTACAGGGTCGTCATGGGGGCCAGCCTGGGTCGAGGCCTGGCTCCAGGCAGGGCCGTCGGCAGAATAAATCTCCTGTCTCTGATGTGTTGAAAGCTGTGTAAATGTCAAACGCGTCCGTCCGATGTGCTGGCGGAGGCGGAGGGAGGGTCTGAGGAATGGGGTTGTGGGAGAGTTGCATGCGAGCCATCCGGTGAAGCTGCTCCCTATTTACCCCTTGTGGCTTGTGGTTGCCAGGTGCAGATGTTGTTGCCTACTCCCTGCCTCTGAAGAGCCGGCCATCTCTTCTTCTTCAGATTTGTGAATATCCATGAGACAATCCAGAGGGGACTTGGCTCCTGTCATGTGGATTTTCTCCAATTCAACATTGTCCCCTCTGCTTAACAGTAGATTTGTTTAGAGTGGAGCTTTTTTTTATTTGGTGCAGTTTGGCATGTTCACTCATTGATTTTGGCACAGGCTGCACAAAAAGCCCTCATGTATAGAAGGTCCAAGATGGGGGATGATCATGACTTTCTCACATGCATACACATACACAAACAGGACGACCTTATACCTTCAGTGGTACACTGTATTACTCCTTTGACTCAACTTAGCCTAATGGCCCAGCCAACTCTCACACTCAGTACTGACACTCAGTGCTCCAGCAATCCCTCCATCCCTTAATCTTTTTAGCGTCCCCCTGCTTGTTCTCTCCATGTTCTCACTGTTATTTTATATCCTTATTCCACCTGCCTCTCCCTCCCATGCTGTGTATCCCCCCTCTCTCTCTCCCTCTCTCTATCCCTCTCTCCCTCTCCCTCTCTCCCTCTCTCTCTCTCCCTCTCTCTCGACTCATAGCTAGCATCCCTCCCTACACTCTGCTGCAGAGCACGCTCATTGCAAAGTGGGGGGATAAGCACCACACTGTGCTCTTTTGATATTATTTTCCCTCCTCGCCGGTTACAGCCTTGGCGGGCCTCATCCCTCGTCTCATAGCTACCGCGGTAGCAGCCCCAGCTAGACTGCTCGCCCAGGGAATAGACAGAGATGGCTCTCTCTCTCTCTCTCCATCACCCATAGTTTAGATCCATCCCTGGTCATAGAGGCAGAACCGGCAACCCCTCGTGTCATCCATTTGGTTGCACACTAACAACATGTTTTACACGGATGTTTGGGGGGGGGGCTTTAGCTGCAGGTTGGATTGATTGGGCTTTTTTCTCCCTGTTAACCAGATCGAGCCAGAGAATAGGGTTGTTTTGAATGTGTGGTTCTTTCAAAATAAAATCATGGAGAGCTGAGGGAACAAATGGGTGGTGATTATAGGTTAGGATGAGCTGGTAACAAGCGGTATAGAAATGGGTGACTATTAATTTGCTGAGAATCCCCAGTCTGAATGGGGAATTGATTGACAAGAACCCTAAGCCACTTTCTCATCTTAATGCCCAGCACTCTGTAATAAAGGTCTTTTGACAAGCGGAAGGCTGAAAATTATGGTTTGCAAACATTCTCGAAGAGAGAAAAGAGTACATATTGTAAATAGATGTGGGTATTTTTCTCTAATCCTCCATTCTGTGCATGACTCCATGTGTGTGCGTGTGTGTGTGTGTGTGTGTATACACACACGCACACACCCAGACACATAGTCTCAGAATGAAGAGTTTCACGCTGTACGTAGATATCCATGGTTGTAAAAAAACTACAACAAAGCTCTTGTGACAGAATGACTTTAGGCTTAGAAGTAAATTTACCATGTTATTTAAAGGATTAGCTACCTTGAGCCTCAAGAATCTCGAGAATGAAGGAAAGCAGCCTATTGCAGTATGAAATGCAAGCCTTGGAGGTCTCACAGGTCCGTGCCCGGAGTGCAGGTTGTTTCTCAGTAAAGTGAAACATTTTCGTAGTCCGTCTTTTCAAAATAACCCCAACTTGATCATCCATTTGTTCCTGATCTTTTTAAAGAATTCAAACCTCCAAGCCAGCCGTATTTCGGCAGGTTCTTTTGAGTGACATGGTTTTGAGTGCTCAGCAGGCCTGTATCTTAGTCAGAAATGTTGGTTTTAGTCCCTTGCTCTAATGATGCTAGCATTAGCTAACATGCTACATTGTTGTCCATAAAGGAAGCTCAGTGGCAGAGTGCAAGCTTCAGGAACCAATGAGCATGATGTTGTGGCTCTGAATCCACCGTAGGGCATCAGGAAGGGCATCTGACCTTAATTCCCCCCAAGCTCCATCTAAGTCCACGTCCACCTTCCCTGCGTGGGGCCTAATCATGACATACAATTGGACCTCTTGATGTCCGTAGACTTCATGACTATCATCTGATTTTTACTACATTTGTGAACCATAATCTATGAGTGCAAATGTCTCATTTCCTTATCACTGCACAGACTCCATTATTCAATATGTTGCTCTTGCCAACAGACCCTCAGTGCACCTATTGTTTGACTGATGGGCTATCGTGCCTCTTGTCACAAGTTATGTTCTTTACGTTGACTGCATTATGAAAAGTGGTGAACTCACACTTTATTAACAGCATTGGCCAGAGACGGCATTTCTTTTGTGCCACGGTGGGCAGCGTCTCTCAGGAAGTCGGGTGTCTAGTAATCGGGGGATCTGTGGTTTTATCCCTGGACCCTGCAGAAAGCATGTCGCAGTTTCTTTGAGCAACACGCTAAACCCATACCTGATTACCGGCTGCTGCAGCTGCTCACCGCTCCTGTACAATAGATTCCATTGTATGTCTTCAATGACAAACAGAAACAGCTTCTTCACAGTGCCTGAAAAGATTTAGGCCATGTTGTTCCAAGTCAAGACCCTCACCATGTTTACTTAATGTGTAGAAAACACTGACCTTCAAAATCCACCTACGCTCTCACATACATTTAAACAAGTACATCTGTGAGTCCGTTTGCTCCTATTGTGAGGGATGCTTCATATTCACACCCTCGCTCACACCTGTTTCTCCCTCGCCGCTCACTCACAGGCTCTACGGTCGTAAGAGGGGATTGCGGGGAACACGCCTCATTTTGTTATGTCTGCTGTCCACCAGTAGTTCTGTTCTTCTGTATCCAATGTACCGATGATGCCTCAGTGTGTTCAGCTGAACTCTGGCATGCTGTGGAGAAGTTCTGCAGTCAGAGACATAACATTGAACCCTTGTCGGATGTTTAGCCTCTACATCTTCTACACGAAGCCTCTGACAGTGAGGAGTGCCACTATATACACTTCCTTTTCAGGGATGGATGAATCACGGGCAGTGGCAGGAGGGGTTTTTTTTTCCTTCTCCCTATTGCTCCAGAGACATCTTGGCCACTGAGCCCTTGCACTGATTGCTCTAGTTACTCAATTATACATTTGGACCCACCACACTCGGAACAAAGGGCCGCTGTGCCTCCATTGACCCAGCTCCCTCTTCATTGTGCCCGGCTCTGAAAAGGAGTTAAACTAAATAAAGAGGGACCACTTAAATATGTTTCCACAGAGACTTAATTGACAGATTGAAGGCAGTTTTTTCAGTGGGGCCCCCTCTCCTATTCTGCATCTCTTCGCTTGAATTACTTTGCTTCACGTACGTCCCACTGTGAGGTCCGCAGCTCCGCCACTCCTGTTTCCACAACTTCTCCATCCATTGTCCCCAGGGTGAGAGGTAGCAGGCAAGAGAATTTATTCAATATTAGCCCGAGACAGACGTGAGAAACGGAAGCAGGGATGGTGTAGGCAGGATCAAGGTGTGGCCTTGATTCAGGCATGAATGCCGGCTCTGACTAGGGTGTAGCTCTGGGTGTATACACCTGTACACATCTTAAGGGTAGAATGAGCAGAATTTTCCTGCAGTTGGACAAAATATTCCCTCTCAGTCATCACTTATGACCCACTGGTGTTGTATTGTTGGGGTCTGTATACCCACAGAGACCCTGTCATCAGCCTCTATTTTCTTATTTTGTTGTGTTTGGGACATCTCTGGGCTCTAACTTTTGGGTAGAGGGACTCCATAAAAGCATAGCAGCCAAGGTCGAATCAAGATCATAAGCACACATCCAAGAGGAGGCTAGGACAATGGCAGACATGGCGCCGAAAGGACCAAATATATTGAGGGGATTTGCCAAGCGGACAAAGCTTGTACCAAAACGAGAGTGAATATGGCTTCAGCTTCCACCCGCTGGCAAGCACTGGAGGAGAGGATGGGAATGAAAAGTGACACAGAATTGGCCTACACACTGGGAGGCATTCTGGCAACTGTAGTCATGGGTGTGGCTTCTGATGCCATTGCGCTGAAGAGGAGGGGCCAATTTTGAACGTTGCATTTACAAACCGGAACTAGGGAATCCTATTTGTTCTACTTTTAAAGTGATTTTGCGCTGACGACGTTGGAGGTATATGGTGATTCTTTTTATTTGAGGTCTGAGGACATTTCTCTTTGACAGTGGAAAAAAAAAATGGGTGGAGAAATACCCACAACAAATCGCCATTTCATCAAGGGGCCACTTTTGGATCATTTTTACTTTTGAAATTCTCCCAAATTTGATGTGATCAAGGTTTACCTGGAAATTAAACACCTTTATTAGTCATATCCTCTGTTGGGGGCAGTAGTAGCTCAGCTGTTTAGTGCATACTTTAGGAACTGACGAGCCCAATACTGCAGTTTCAAACCTACCACGGGGCATCAAGAAGGGTATCCGGCCTCAATCCCCCACACCCTATCTAAGTCCATGTCCACCCCCGCAACGTGGGGACTATTCGGGGCATGTGGAAACAGGCCTCTCACTATTCATTTCCTCTGTATCTGTTGAGCTATGCCCTGAAAATGAAAGCCTCGGTTAGTCATGAGGCAGATTTTGAATATGGCGTTTAACAGGCACCATGTTAGAGCATCCCATATCTGAGCATGGCGTGTCCTTGACGTACACTCGGCCAATTTTACAGCACACTCCAAAGACCAAATGACAAGCTCTCCCTTAAATGTGGAGTCATGAACAGGCTCTTTCCCAATAGCACCCAATGATTATCATGATTCCTTCTCCATCTCTTGTAAATGCATGGCATTGGATTTGCAACAAACACAGCAGACTAATGTCATTGTGTGGCTGCACATCTTGTGAAACTTGAAAAATCTCTCCGACTACCACACTCTCCTCTCCCTCTTTATTCGCTGCCATTTGAGCTGAAATCTGTCACTGAAGGGGAGGCTGCTCACCAAAATAACATCTGCACTGATTATGAGCTACTAGGGGGCCAAATGAATAATTCCTCATGTTTCCAATGTCTCTCTCTTTTCTTTTGCAGTGTGACAGTGAGAGTGACATTGACGACAAGGTAAGACTGCTTTTTTCCTGTTTATCCACCCGCCATATAAAGCAGCTGAGGGTTGTGAATAACAAATGTGAGTCCTCGACTAAAGGAGGGAGACAGTCGCAGGGTGTTGTTAGGGAGAAGAGACGAGCTGGAAGAGACACTCTGTCTGTCCCACTACTGTTGATCATTTGCATTTTACAGAGAGAGAGAACCTGACAAAAATTGTTAAGGAGGTTTTTTTTTCTCTACCATGTTAGTTTTCCTACTTTTGGGTGTAAGCAGGTGTGACACTTATTATTTTCGGAGTGCTTAAAGTCTGAAAATAACACCTTAATAGTCAGTCTAGATGACAGCGAATGTTATGTAGTGTATGATTAATTTTGTCCACTTAATCGCCTATTTTGCATATTCTCTCAATAGAATGTGGCTTTACATCAAATGAACTGCCATTTAGAGTACACACACCACCTCAGTATATACTTTTCCCCATGGCAATAGCCTCTTTATGTGAGTCTAATGGAACCATTTTTATTGGCTCTGGTGTCATCAGTTATTATCCATATGACAGTTTGACAGATGTAGTCTATCATTGATACCAATTTGACCACTGTGCATTTATTTATTGCCGACTTTAGAGGTTACTGGCTGATGGCAACCACCCAGTTACAAGATGAAGCGCCTTTGGGGAGCCTCACGCATCCTAATTCCCCCACAGTTTAGCAATTACTCCCTGGTAAATGAATGAGATAGCATGCCTAATCTCCTGTAAGCTTAGCTCCCAGTTCAGTGGAAATGTCTGTGGCTCTCCCCATAAATAATACATTGATAGCAGCCCCAATTTGCATTAACTGTAGCCTGGCAAGTCAATAGGCTTTTATCTCTTCATTGAAGCAAGAAGGAAGCGAGGCCGCTTGCTAGTTGACATGACAGAGAGAGGGTTGCAGACCTGTCACTCTCCATACGGCTTCCTGACATCACTGTGAGGGGTAGAGAGCGAGGGAGGGCGAGGAACGTAGGGAGGAGGAAGGGGATGGAGGTGGATGAAGGCAAGAAAGAGGGAAGGAAGCTCTCACAATAGTTCATCTTGACTTCAGTCTACTTGTTCTCATGCGTTTTAGTTCTACACCAGTCTCCCCTCCTGTCATATGCACTCTTGGAGAACACAATTTTCTTTAACATTGGTGAATTATCTTTGCCATCTTGTATATTGCTTACGAATGTGATTATTTATCATGTCTTATAGCTTTTGTGGTCTGAAGGTTTGATATTTAACCTTTTCAAGCATAATGTTTTATTGTGGACCTTTGGCACTGGGACTCGTGTGTGGCTGATTCATACGGAGAAAGCCGGAGAACCTAGTAGAAATGTGACTCTGTTCATTGAAGGCATGACGCTTGAATACAATCACGCTGCTGTGAGCTCTAAACTCAACCGCTCGTCTGGAGGGCACAGCAGCCATGTCAGTAAAGGAACACCTGGGTCAAGTCTATACCAGCAATGGCCCCTTTCATTTCTGCAGAGTCCAAATAGCCATAGTTAAGATGATGAGAGTAGCAAAACAGTACTTGCAAATTGCCAGGGATAGAAGGCCAGGGAAAAGGAAACATCTTGACAAGCCATTGCCAAAAGACTTAAAGAAAAAGAGAGCAGTGTAAAATGGGTTTCCAGAAGGAGAAAGACAAACACTGTCATTTGTAATTGCACACACTCAGGGTAACTCGGCAGCATTAATTTCCTGCAACATTTCACTGAAACAGGTGCCAGCTCCTCTCGTCTCCCTCCAATGAAAACAAAGGCCTCTTTCACGTCAGATTACCAGCCACCTGAACACCCATATTGTCAGGATTTTGCAGATTAATTTAATTTGAATATTGCTTCCAGGTGTGCACCCAGGGTGTAAGCAGTTATACTGGATTTGAATAAAACCTACAGATTGCCACCGCGGGAAGGCCAGTTTAGATGGTAGCGTGTTGTGAAACTATTGTTTCGAAGCGATGCTTGAGATAAATTGGACTGTTGAGTTTCTCTAATCGGTCAGAGTTGCAGCTTTCAGGGACTGCGAGGTTTTCTCTAATTTTGCGCAAATGGGATGTTGGGGGATTTGTATGTGGATTTTTTTGAGCCATAGCCTTAAAGGAATAAACAACCACAGTCTGATAATCTGATAATTGCATTCTGTTCTTTGGTGCTTCTCCAGCTGTAACATGATGTTTGACAAGGAAAATGAGTAGAAAAATAGCAGTAGTACAACCAAGACTCACTTCACTTATGGATGTACCCTGAGAAAAACCCTAAGAATAACTTGTTCTTTTTTATCATATTTTTTTCTCCCATTGATATCTTTTTAATAACGTTTAATAATGGAAAAAGGCATTCTCAAACTGAGTAACAATTCACACAGTCAGTATCCAAATTACATGGCCTGAGTAGGGGCCTGGATCCAAGCCACTACTCATGACAGCTATTCATTCTAAAGGGCTTCTACTGTTCAGAGACTGAATTTCACATGTCTTTTGTTGATTCTTTTGACCCATTTCTATGGACTGTCGATAGCTCTAAGTTTGTAATATCTATATACATCAGAGCCCATACTCAAAAGAAGGGGGAATGGGATAGCTTCCAGCACGTAGCAGTCCATTTTTGCCATTGTTAGCCAAGCTAACAGTGCTCGCTTTTTTGATGAGTGTGAAGCCCAACTGGGACAGATATCTGGCCACTGGGAACAATTCCCAAAACATATAAAAATAAGTAACAGAAGCCTTTATGGATCCCAGAGTGCAAATTAGGTCAGCAGCCATTTTCATCAAACAAAGTTTCCTTGGTGTCATATACGTTCTGTGTTTGAAATTATAGTGTATTTGCTGGTAGTTGGGAATTCCAGTAGCTAGCAGTATCTTGGACCAGACTTTGTTCCAATCAAAAGCTGGCTTCAGGTCCAGGATATCAGCCCTCCATAAAGCATCTACTGCCAGGGGTCTGTAGGAATGCTGAGAGGTAAATCAGTGAACTGTGGAAACCCACTATTTGGTTCCTCTAGTACAGTACACTATATTTTGAAGTGAGTGTGGTGTGAGAGGACTTTGCCATGGAACTCCACTAGCCAATTTTAACTGTAGTTTTTTTTAAAGAAGATGAATTTAGTGAATCAAATTGTTTATATAGATCCTGAAAGGAACCAAAACCCTCATCTCCATAAATATCCTCCAGTCTATTCACACCTTTTCCTCTCCAACAAGAGACTTGAATATAATGGCCACCAATCAACAGTCTAGTATTATTGAATATCAGGAAGTTTGGGTTCGATGCAGAGGGGCAGCCACAAAGTTTCCTAAAATTTTGGAAGTGACAGACCATCAGGCTGTCTCTTCTGCTGTCTTTTTGAGAGCTTGATGCACGGTCACTTACCTAGCCATAAAAACTTTGTCATCTGGCTGCATTGCTCGCACGTTCTTGTTGCTGAAATCTGAGAAAACACATGAAAAAAGGCCTCGGCAAGCCCCGGTCTTGATGGGAGTCAGCGACCTATGAGCACGCTCCAAATCCAGGCGCCCATAGAAAGTCGGTTTGCAGGATATTCTGGAGTGTTTCCTTTTGGGAGGTTGTGGTATCCATGTCCTCATTGTGCCCTGGGAATCCATAATTCTTTTAATTGACTCACCTTTCCTCGTTCTCTCGTTTGACCAGCTCGGCATTCAGCTTCTCAGTCTTTTAGGCCGAGGGCAAAAGACAGTCATGGTGCAGTCTTTGCACATCTTCTAACATGTCTATTCGAGCTTCAGCACCAGACAGCTTATATCAACTTATATCAGCTAATTTTTCCTCAACAGCAATAACGCCTGTTTCTGTCAGTTCTCTCTGAATATCTGTGAAGTGTCTTGTTTGGCCCTTAGAAAGATTTTGATGAGGCTCAACTGCAGAGGCACTTGAGTTATTTAGAGAGGCCTCTCCAGTCTTCGAGTTAGCCCTGGAGCACAAGTATTGTTGACGTGCATCAAGTTGTTTTGGATTCGCTCTTTGACTTGTAGGTGAGATGCGTATCGAGTCTGGTAACTTGAGAGTAAAGAAAAAGTATCATGGATGCAAGGAGATCCGGCGAAGTAAAAAAACAATGGGGCTGGCGTTTCCTCGTCAAGCAGCCATCTTTCTTCACATCCCCCAAAATAACCGATTCATTATGAAGAGGGATGTTGTCTCCATACCGTGACTGTTAATGAAGCAACACTAAACTATGTTTGCTCATAGCCATGCCAAATTAGATGCTCATGAGTGTTGTGACCACATACTGAATGAGTGCCTGTATCAAACGGGGACTGTATTGCTTATAAAAGTGTCGGTTAATAATCGCCATACAAAGAGACTTCAGAGTTTTACATGTTATGGATCATGATCACTCCATTAGCGTGTCAGTTAGTTGAGACGTCCGTTTTATGTCGCAATTAGTCATCACATTGTGGGGGTGGACATGGACGTAGATGGAACTTGGGGGATTAAGGCTGAATGGCCTTCCTGATGCCTCACAGGTCAAACCCACTGCCTCTGGCTTGTCAGTTTGCGCAGTGCGCACTGTACCACTGAGCTACCGCACCCCCCTAGCATGTCAGTTAATTAATAGGCCTTTGTATTTCCAGATCATGTGTTATCCATTTACTTTTTTCACATGAATGTGGCTGTGAAAATATGTAAGAGGTCAGAACGCTAATTATTGATGAAATTGTATATTAATTACGCTACTTGCTATGTTACTAGCTGCCCAACCAGAACCATTTGGCTTAATGTCGGGCTGTTCAGAGTCCGTCCAGTGATGTTACAGACTAAGTGAAATCCTCCGACCTCTCTCATTATTTGATCATGATTTTTGGTGGTTGTTCTAGTGAACTTCGAAACAATTCATGCAATTACGTGTGAAGTCTGACAGGTCTGTTGCCATGGTGCGAATTTATTACAAATTTGGTATAAAACAGCCAGTTTGATGGTTGAAAAGAGCCAGATGAAGTCCCACACCACACTCATAGAAAACTATGCATTATTGAACATTTCAGCTCAGCCACGATAAATAGTGACGCCTCTTTCACAGCAATTTTCACCCCTCACCGCTCTACCTGCAATCTATCAGCAAACCAACCCTGACAACTTGTGACATCTCTGTCTGAGGCACTCCAAATGAAGACGGTCATTTTCCTTCCAGGGAGACGAAGAGAGGGTGAACGAGTGTGAAATTCATCCCCTCTCCCCATTTTTCCCCCTCCTCTGGAGTGTCATCCTCTCTCCATTACGCTCCACTCCGCCAACCCTGCTGGCTCCTCCACTTTCCTCTGTGTTCTTTCACCTCAGAAATAATACGGTAACTGCCTGTGCCTATAATGTTAGCGTGAGCACTAATATTCTCTCGGCCCGCTGCCTGCAAGGACTTAACATGGGCTGCCATGTGTCAGGTGCACTACCACCACCACCACCGCCGCGCTACACACTCGCGGCCAGCGAGGGACATCCAGGTCGGCTAACTCTGTTTGGTCACATTTGCCAAGCAGTCACTCAGCGGAAACCGTATCCGTTAGCAAGAGTCTCCGGGGACCATTACCACATCCTGTCTACGGCCCCTTTTCTGGCTCCGGTTGTACTCATCCGCCATGCCAGTGCACATGCAGAGACTTTGATTGACACGTTAATTCCTCCTGTCCCCTTATCTCCCCACTGTGGGCAGAATGAATGCCATATCACTGCACCTCCCCCAGCTTATCAGTAATGGCTCGTCAGCTAGTGCTATCCTCCCAGGTGATGTTTCACAAGAGTCTGCCATCTGAAGCTAGTGTGCACCCATGACAAAAAGCCCATGATGGCGATGTAAATGCAGAACATAACCACTAACAACATCACACACACTAAGACACACACACACACAAACACACACACTAGTGTGTGCGCTCGGTCTTATCATTCCGTCCCCCTGCTCTCGTTTCCTCCCTTGCATTTCCTTGCTGATGTTAACTACTTCCCTCTGTTCCTATTCTGTATGATCTCTGCTCACTCCTCCTCCTCTCTTGTTTTTACCCTTTCTTGGAAGACCCCCCCCCCCAGGGCTGTGGTAGCTCAGAGCTAAGTGCATGGCTCAGGAATGAAGACAAGCCAGAGGCAGCAGGTTCGAACCCACCGTGGGGTGTCGGGAAGGGCATCTGGCCTCAATCCCCTAGGCTCCATTAAAGTCCGTGTTCTCCCCCTTAACGCGGGGACTAATCATGACACGTAAATCAGAGCTCTGTAGGAGAGAAACGCCACCACGCACTTGCCACCTTGCAACATCCGAGTCTGTCTCCCGGACATCATCATCTTCATTAATAACCAGGCCAGTCAACAGTCCACAGACAACCTTAATGGTTTTTCATGGTTGGGGAAAATGAACCAGCTTAATGTTTCGCTGATCGTCCGTCCTCATCTCTTTAATGAAATTAGATTAAGCGCACCTGGGAAAGAGCTGAGGAAGCAGAATGCCTCACCAACCCCTTTAATCTAAAACCAATTTGCCAGTAATACCCACCCCCCAACCTGGGATTCACCAACCCTGATTCAAAATGGAGGAGGAACGAGATGAGACCAGAGCTGACTGGATGCATTCAGCTCCCCACAGGCACTGTGAAATTAGAACTGACACCAACAACACAGTTAATATGGAGATGTCATTTTTTCTCCTCTCTAACTTTTGCCTTTTTTTTATCTCATCTGTTTTTTCTCTGTCTCCGTCCCTCCTGCTATTCTCCTCAGTTTTCCCTTTCTGGCACAAAACTATTTTTTGTACACACCTTTATTGCTGTGATGAGAAACCATCCAGAGAGGTACAGGTTAAGAGCAAGATCACAGTCAGGGTTAACTTTTTAAAAATGGAAAAGTGGTTAAGTTTCCTTCAGCTGGCATCATGATGTTTCTCTCCACAAGTCATTACATCGAGCCTGGAAACACTTATCTATTTTACTGACATCTGCAAACAGCTACACAATATTATTTCCTAGATAACTTGTAATCTGATCTGTCTGAATTAAGGATGGACATGCTGATAAATGGGCGGGGGGGGGGTTAT
>OMLC01024154.1:1399-12282 GCA_900302585.1 Regalecus glesne | reverse complement strand
AGGAATACAAAGATGTGAAAATCACCGTGAGCACAGCAGAGAGGAGTCTGGTTGTGACAGAATCTAAAGCTGAGCACTCTCTGTTAGACGGTGAGATATTGTCGACAGTTATTCCTTTGGGTAGGAAAGGTTTCCTACATCGATCCTTGTGACAGTGTACCTGAACCAGTCTGGTAGAGAAAGTGCCCCGCTGTCTGTCCAGTAGGTGGCGGAGAAGGCAGTAAGGATTATCCATTTTGGATAACAGTTCACATTTTCAGTGTCCTCTTTGCCACCACCACTTCAAAAGTGACAAGTTTGAGGCCAATTAGGGAGCCAGCCATCACCCTGAATCTCTATATGACCCATAATGAAGACTTGCAAATTGAAACATGTAAATCAAAGCACCATCAGCTCTTGACGAGCTGTGTTCTGGCAAGCATCAAGTTTTGCGAGGCTGATGCCTCACTTCCAAAATGGACGGTGGGAGTGCAAGTGTACATCTTAGTGGGAGTAAAGTTGAAGATGGGCCATTTGGTAGTCACTATGCGACATTCTGTGGGAGCAGAGGACACTGTGTCAGAATGTGGTTTTCCTGTGAGCCATTGGCTTGGCGTTCACACTTATTTGTAACATCTCAATGTGAAAGCTTACCCCTCTGTGTCAGGGGTAGTAGAAATGATTCATAATTTGTTGGAAACACTATCATTTCAGTGGAAGCTTACGAAACCACAGGGCCAAATTCTCTTGCTTAACTAAGGATACAGCTTGTGCAAGTCTTGAAATTTTATTACCCATACCAAGAAGTTTGTTTAAACATGCCGTTTTTGGCTTTACTGGGGGCCATGGTAGCTCAATGATAGAGCACGTACTTCACGAACCAACAAACCAGAGGCTGCGGGTTCGAACCCATCATTGAGCATCAAGATGGGCATCCAGTCTCAATCACCCAAACTCCATCCAAGTCTATGTCCACCCACACAACATGGGGACTAATTGTGACACACAAAGTGGACCTTGGGCTGGTGCGGCTTTACTGTCAACAAGTGTGTGCTACTCCTTTCTCCTTGCTGCCATTATTGACTTGATACTTTCACCATGACCCCATCGCTCAACTCTCATCTTAAGTCTCAAGCTTTGGTAACAATCATGGATTTTTTTTGGAAGTGTACCACAGTAAAAAAGCAACTTTATAAAACTACCAATATAGCTGCTGACTATACTAATACAGCGCCTCTATGAATTGATGTAAAATGCATGCAGAGGGGGATAGAAGCATTGGGTATCATTAAACCAATAAGTTAGGGCTGTGATATGATGAGTTTCCTGTTTTCATCACTGAGACTAGACTGGAAGAAACGGTCTCACACATACACTGCAGGGGCTCAGTGTGGGTTATGTGACATCCATCATTTCGATCACTATCCTGTTGTCTAACAGTCTGCACACTTGTCGCGTTCTGAAGATCTTAGAGATACTTAGATCCATGTTCAGCGGACATTTATTACTCAGTCCTGCACCTCACTTTTAAAATGAGTAGGGGGTCAGGGGACATTCTTTGCAAGTTACTTCCTTGCCTGGCTAGGTGTGATCATATTTCTTCTGATTGTGTTCATGTCTGGTGAGTCCTCTTGTTTTCACCCCCTGCTCGACATCCTTGCTCTCCTTTCCTCTTTCACTTTGCAGTGCGGCACACCCCTTCTGCCAATGCTCTCTTGTTCAGAACAGGACTTCCTACCTGCTGCCCTCTGGTGTCAGTCGAGTTGATAACACATTTTCTGCTCCTCCTCTCGAAAAATTATCAATGGAATCCCTTTACTGTAGACGTTTTATAAAAAAAAGTTGTGTAAAATAAGTACAACTGCCTACATTTTAGGAAGTCTTCCATCATCCATTGGGGTTCCGTCAACATGGTGGACTTGTGTCTCACAGCATGACGGTCCTTGGTTCAGATCCCGTCCCAGTTTCCTCCCACCATCTAAAAGATATGCAATTTATGGTTAATACTGTACCCTGTGTCCCTGAGCAAGGCAATTGGAAATAGAAGTGGAGTTGTTCCCCAGATGCTGCTGCTGCTCACTGCTCCTATACAAATAGGATGGGTTAAATACAGAGATCAGGTTTCCTTGTATAGAACTACAATGACATAAAAGAAGCTTCCTCTTTCTCCTCTCTTGTCTCTGCAGTGTACCTGATCCTGGGTCTAATCGTCATGCTTGTGGTACTGGAGACCTTCTGCGAGCTGCAGCAGTTAAAGCAGCTCAGGAAGATGTTTTACCTGAAGAAGGAGAAGCCCCAGGACCACATGGCCATCCTGGATCATGACCACCTGTCCTTCACCACAGTGTCCGATAGATCCATGTGCTTCCATGAGGAAAAAACCCAGCCGCTCACTCATGTCCCAGAGTTGACCTCACCTAGCGGAGATGACCCTATGATCCAATAGAGCGCACAAACACACATTTTAAAATGGTGACGAGAGAGTGAGGGGCACCGCTCATTGGCAAAGTTTGGCTCTGATAAATTGGAGGAAATAGTCCATTAGAATGTATATTGAAAGTACGCTAAAATAGCCTCCGTTAATCAAACTTCACCCTGAAAATAAGGCACCACGTGGTATCGATGAAACCTACGTCCAGAGACAAAGCAGCGAAGAGATGCCTTCTTTTGTATAAATATTTTTCCTTTATCTGCTGTTTTATTAATAGCAATTTTAGTGTAATTTTTTTTACAAGATCACTGATCTCTATGATGTAGCTTAAGTATCACAGAATAGTTCACCAAGTAGTAAATAACTAGCTTGTTTTTAGGGTTGTTGAATGCATATGATGTAAATGAGAAAGGGCGAAGACTTGTCGTTATCGGCTAACTTGTTAAAAACGATTTCTAAAAAACAGAATGTAAAAACAAGTAGTAAACTGTAATCTGCATTCGGTTTGATATCAAACTACATGTGCACTGTACTCATTAGAGGCAATGGAGGATGCATGAGGGGTTATAAATGCGTCAGGGAACGGCAAGCTTAGGAGGACATGAATAAGCATTGCATGGGTATTTGCAACCATTACCAGTCTTATTTACTAGAAATTTAGGTAATTTCTGAGATTCTTTTCCAGGAAGTTCATCTAAATACCTTTATGTGGTTCCCAGAGTAGAGAAAATAGCTCATTCCTTGTACTTAAAGCCTGTAGAATCAACATAATCGATGACGTTAACCATTCTAGTGACACTCCGCACCATTACATTTCAGGGTGAAATGAAGGGAAATAATGTTTACTGGTATGTTGCTTAGCCTCAACGGGTTGCTATGCTATTTACAAGCTGTTTTTCTATGTAAGCACCCTAATTTATTGACTAGCCTAAAAAGGGACTCCTGTGCACTGGACGTGCTAGAAGGGAAGTTAAGCAGTTCACTGCTCATAACAGCAGAGAGCTATATTTTGGTCGATCACGTCATTCGTAGAGTAGGGATGGCGACATGTCTTGTATTTATTGTACAGAAAACTTGAATTTCAGAAAAAGATATTTTTAAAACTTGCCATGAGGGAAATTTGCACAATTGTGTTTGTAAACTGTAATGATTGCATATTAATTCGGGGTCGACCCGGAACTATAAGTCCCGGTTGCAGGATGGCAGTTGAAGCATCTCCCTGACGTGTCAGTCGAAAGTCTAATTTTGTTTTCTGCCCTTCAGGGAAATAGGAACTCGCTTTTTAGTCACCAGGGTTAGATGCAGGCCTCAGTGGAAGTTGGCACCACTTTCTTAATATGATTGGATGTCCTCTGTGTATGTATGTTATCTTTCAGGGCCGTACCGCGGGTTGATTGTACTACAGTTTGACGGTGGCGTACCATTGTGATGTTGTTTTATCTGTTGAAAACTATGTGTAATAGAATCGATAGCAAGATGAGTGTTGGTTCATTATAAAGAGGCTCAAGCTTCTTTTTCTTTTTTTACCATGCTTAAATTCAGACCTCATTCTAATTCAGACACTCCTGGCTTTGCGTATGTACTAAAACAAAGCACGTGTGTTGGAAACACTGGCTGCGTATGAGTGGGGGAGTCGGCTGCACGTTTGTGCCACATATCTCATAACCCTTGATGGACAGGTGACCTGTCCAGGGTGTTTTTCCACCTTCCGTCCAATGAGCACTGGGGTAGGCACCAGCTGACTTCAAATAAGTGGTTGATGATGATATGACATCTCATAACCCTGCAAAACTGGATATGGGATAACAGGAGTTTCTGTGGTCATGTTGATCACTGAACCTGCCGCGGTTCTGGTTTGGGCTAGCGGACCAATAGGAGAACTTGAACTGGTCAAATTGAGTTATTTTTCTAATCACTGTGAGACATCTTGCTGTGCAGTGTATGCGTTCAGTATATTGTTGAGTATGAAAACCTTGAAACCTTCCTATTTATTGCATCATTTCCAGTATTTTTCTTAGGGCGAGTGCGACTGGTTGGCCTGGAAATTGGGAGCTGGCGGATTGAAAGGCACTACACTGGTTCGTTAGCATTAGCAGTTTTGCCTGCAGGAAGTGGAGCTTGTGTCCGCGATAGAAACACCAAGTCATGGAGCTATGCTTTTGCAAACGAAAAGCCGTGGGGTGCAGGGAAGGAGACAGCCGTGAGAGATCTCCCTCCATATGTGTGTGTTGTGTGTTTTGGCTGTCGACGTGGTATGGTTTAGCTGTGTGTCACAATGTCAAGACGTCCGCATGGTAACCCTCAGTTTGTACGAGGCCTCTGCGAAGCAACGGGGTTAATGTGAAATGTGCTTTCAGTGTGGCAAGCTGAGGAAGAATGCCTCTGAATATGAACTGTAACATACCAACAGGACTTAAATAAAATGTCTGTTATTGCTACAGCTGCGTCCGTCTCATCTGTCACACTCACTCCGTGCTCGACATGGATGCAGCCGCTTGTTGAGGCTTAAACTGTTGCTGAAGACACGTTGGCTGAATGTTGACGGGGTCTGCTGAGCCCCTTTATCTGCTCAGCATATTCCTACAACTAAATGTGTCCTCCGCATCAAACCCATCCTATCGTATAGGAGCAGTGGGCGGCCACTGGGGGGTTAGTTAGGGGGTTCAGTGTCTTGCTCAAGGACACCTCAACGTGCCTTCTCAGAGGAGTTGGGGATCGAACCAGCGACCCTCCTGTTACTAGATGATCTGCTCTACCTTCTGAGCAGTGCCTCGCCTCAGCTGCAAACGGAAGCTCCGCTGGTGTGACACGAGTGGTTCCGTGAGCACACATCCACCGTGAACAGAGGTATTGTCATGAGTTGAACAAGGAACCGGATCTTGGTTGGAGATAGTGCCAGGTATGAACTCTGGGGTTAAAGTTGAGTTGTGCATAAGGCAATAAATCTCCTTTGCTCCCCATAGCCTCAAAGCCACTTTTCACAAGAGGAGATCATTTCCCAGGACTTTGCGTGTTAAATCACCTCGTCCCTCCTCTCCTTTGCATTTGTCATTCGAATGAGAAATAGTTTCATATTTCTGGCGTCTCTCATCGCGGATGCCGCTGAGAACGAGGACTTGATGATATTCGAGCTGTGAGGGACATCACGAACGGACATGTTTTTCCATGTGACACGTCTCACACGGATCAAAAGCAGCGGCTTTGACAGGAACACTACACAAGCAGACGTTGCCAACCATGTGACGGGCGCCAACATCATGCGGTGTAGTGAGAGAACATAGCCCAGAGAGAAGTTCACATCAAGTTATATAGACCCATGTCTGCTACGGCCTCTGAATGTCAAGGACATGTGTTCATGGTGTGTAGCTGTACTTGTGTAGCTCCGCGTGAGTGCTATGCTTGTATATAATGTATTCAAAGTATACACAGTGCAGCATGGTGGCCCAGTGGTCAGCACCGTTACCTCACAGAAAGAAGGTCCTGGGTTCGAATCCCATCCCGGGTCCTTTCTGTGTGGAGTTTGCATGTTCTCCCCATGTCTGTGTGGGTTTCCTCTGGGTGCTCCGGTCTCTTCCCACCTTCCTAAAAGACATGCATGTCAGGGTGAATACTCTTGTCTGTGCCCCTGAGCAAGGCAGGAGGATAAAGAACTGGAGTTGGACCTCAGTTGTTGCAGCTGCTCACTGCTCCTCTACGATAGGATGGGTTAAATGCAGAGCGTGAATTTCATTGTATATACGACTAATAAATGAAGTTTCTTTCTTATCTTTATATATAGAAGCTCACTGGAGATGGTAGCTCATTGGTAGAATGTGCACTTTGGGAACTGATGAGCCAAATGTTGGGGGATTCGAACCCACCATGGGGTGCCAAGAAGGGCATCTGGATTTAATCCCCCAAGCTCTATCTATGTCCTTGTCCATCCCACAATGTGGGGGCGGATGGCGACACGGGAAAACAAACTTCTCGTACGTAGAGGTAGGCTTATGGGCAGGCTGTGGCAACACATTTCCTCAAGGACAACTACAAATCATTGTCTAAAAACGGGGTGTGTGATCTATTCAAGTTTGCATTAGGACACCAAATGCAGAGCAAAACAAATAAAAATAAATAAAATCCAACAAATCCTTCATCTCATCTGTCTGGACATCTCAGGGTCTGCAGACCCGTCATAGCCTCCCAGTTTGTTTTTGGTGCTGGTTGGCACAACAGAGCACATTGAGGTCCACGGTCCATCCACAGCCTCCCGGTGCTCTCTGTGAGATTAATCGGGTGAGTTGAGGAGGATGCTGGCAGTCTTTCTCGCACAATGACAAGGACAGCAGCAGGCCGCTTTCTTAACCTTACATGTTCCTCTCAGTGAGAACATTTCCCTGGTGCCTCATACGTCAGAGCCACCGACTCCCCGTCCATGTTATTACAAGACGTTTCCGTGAATGAGTATAAAAGGCACTTTTCTTTCATCTTTCCGTATGTTCCCTCCACAGAACCAACGACATAGCAGCAGCAGATTGTCCTCATCGTGACTTCACCGTGGCTTTTTTTTTTTCATTTTCCTATAATTACACAGTAACGTGCTGTCCATTAAAAAATAAAACTCTCTCTGTAGTGGGGAGAGCAGCCCCTCCACCCACCCGCCCACGCCCTCACTGGAAACAGGACACTCTGCATACATAGGCAGGCTCTGTTTGCAGCTGAATCATAACACACCGTGCCACACAGGCACCAGCAAGCTTGAATCACCTATGAGCAAATGCATGGACTTCAGAGCTTCGCCCCACCTAATGCAGAGAGATCCTCCATCCTCTCCCTCCCTGCCCCACATAAATACACACCGACACACACACATGGGTAATTGTCAGCAGACTCACTCAGGCTGTCAGTCAGGGTTGAAGCGAGGCAGAACAACTGGACAATCCCCCCGGAGGCCCGGCTCTCCACACACCGGGCTGAAACGCAACGAGAGCATCGGCATCATTAATATCGCCATTTGATCTTCCTGCATCCTTCACATCCACACCTGAAACCACCACATGGACCCGAGCTTCATCAGCTGAGAAGATGAAGGTCCTGTGCTATTTCTCTCCAGTCAGCTGCTCTGCATCCCTGTGGTGAATCAGATACCACCACCACCACCACCACCCACTGTGCATGTAATCCACATTAATGTCCATAAAAGCCCACCCTAAAGTTAAAAATGCCTCAAGTGGAAATAGTAAAGAACATGCCCTTGTAATAAAGTTGGCCTGAGGAGGCCGCAAATCCCGTTTTGATATTCCCACCAGCATGCGGTCCAGTGCTCTGCAGAGGCAGCCTGTAACGGGATTACTGCTCTGCCGCTGACCTCCGTGCACATGTTGCTGTATAAATACATTAATAGCTTTTCTACAGACGCAAATCTCGGCATAAACCCAGCCACTTGTGTGGGCGTGTGATTTTTGTGGACACCATGAGTTTTGCATTACAGCGAGAGACGGCGGCCCCGAGTTCAACTCCCTGTAAGCTATGTAAGCAAGTGGTGAAGTGGACTTTGGGGGTCATCCAGGACGAGGGGTTGGGTTGGGCTGAGGCAACGACTGGCAGCCACCCTATAGCAGTGCTTTCTGATGGCGGAGCAGTTCTATTTATATCCTGACACAGACATCAGGGACTGAGGGGGGACCGCGTGAGGCCTGAAGCACATTCTCCATGTCCTACTCGGGAGCAGTTCTCTACTGCCAAAAAGCAGGAAACCACCCCAGACACTGCTTCAGAGGCTTTGTTCCTATGGATTGTTGATTTGATACTTAGAAACTACTGGGGGGGCTTTACTTTCTCTTGCCAAACCACAACTATGAGGGGCCACTAGGGACAATATTCAGAATTACCATGCATATGCATGTGCTTTTCCTCCCAACGTGCATATATGGAGCCATTCACTCCCTGGTGTCCTCCCACCTTCAAAAAGACATGCATGTTAGGGTTCATACTCCTGCCTCTGCCTCTGAGCAAGGCAGTAGGAAGAAGAACCGGAGATGGTCCTTGGGCGGTGCATCGGCTCACTGCTCCTATACAATACGATGGGTTAAATGCAGAGAACACGTATCAGTATATGTTTGCGCAATGAAACGTGACTAAAGGTTCTTCTTCGTCCGCAGCTACTTCTCCTACCTGCACGCTTCTGAACGCAACTGAAAATCTCTCATGAGGACTGTGGAAAAGCTTTCCCGAATACTAGTGATGTCTGCTCAGAATGCAGGGAAATGGACCTCAAAATGAGACCACACACACTCACCCAGAGAGAGCAGAACATCATCACTGACGGCCGTAAGACTCCAGTTGGACTGTGCTGTGTGAGAGGTGAGAGAGAGGGACACTGAAGCGTCAAGGATGGGCCAAGAGGGAGGCAAATAAGTCCCCGGCCGTTCCGTACACATTCTTTGTCTTTCAGCCACACAGATCACATCAGTGATTAGTTAGAGCACAATCTTCTCAGAGGCAAACATGGCCGATGTCTGACTGCTAATCCTGGTAGAGGTAGTGACGGGATCACTTTCGGATCACCCCCCGACAGTTCAGAGAGCAGGTTTTTGCATCTGAGCTCTGATACTGATGCCTCTGTGTTTGCAGACGTGTTCTCCTGATACACCATGTGGGATTTTACTGCATTAGACACAAACAAGACCAGGACCTTTACTCCTGCCATTTCTCTCCAGGTTAGCTCGGACAAGTTCACAGCCAAAAGGTTTGCATGTATGAACCATCCCCATCCCCATGCCAGTGCCTGATACACGCTCAGAGTTTAGGGGCTAAGTCAGGATTATTTTGAGGGCTACTGTAGAAAGCATGCCAAAATCTCCTTGAGCAAGACACTGGGTACCAAATGAAGATTAGCCTGATGGCTAAATCTGGCATATTGACATTCTAAATGCTCATTAATATGCACAGATTATTATTATTATTATTAGTGGTAGTAGTAGTATTAATACATAGGACAAGGATAGGTGATGGAGGGGTTCTAGCTGACAAATATGATTGGCTCGATATTCAAAATGTCAAAAAGGAGCCGATCAACGGGGAAGGAAGTTGTGCAGGGTTCAGTCAAAACAGTCACAAAGGTGATGGACAGTGTGACACGACCACGGTAGAGCACCACATGTCACAGCAGGTGAAGAGAGGCGGTCTGATTCCACATGTAGTGCAATGGTGCCACCTCAGGATAGGGACTCAGACATCCCAGAGCAGGAAGAAAAAGAGGTGAACATTTCCACCAACAAGTGCAGGTAAATGCTGTCATATAGACAGGGGTGGCATGGTGCACACAGGCTGCCTGCTGCGACAGGGGTCGCCAGATCGCGATCACATGCTCACACTGTGGTATACGCTGCAGTGATTTGTTAAATTGGTATCTATCTATGTGATAGTAAACCACGTCGATAACGGATATGTCCCGGGCAAACTACTGGGATGCGGTCAGCTGAAAAGCCCCCTGAAGTATAATTTCCTAGTGTGAGTGAATGAGCAGTCCACCTAATGGTGATGTAATGGAGATGATATTATCTGAGGAGACTTACTCCACCTTAACTGTGTTCTTCCATTTCTCAACTACATCATAAAGGGAATAGGAAAGGCCCCCTTTGCTGGCTGCAAACTTGCACAAAGTCATCTGGCCATTAATCAGACCTGTCTGGATAGCGGACAGTTTCATGACCCATCCACCCATCCATCCATCCATCCATAGTCAACTGCTTATCCAAATGTGGGAGCCATCCCAGTGCTCATAGGGCAAAAGGTGGAGAAACACAGTGGACAGGTCACCATTCTATCCTAGGCCTTGAGCAGTTAGGCATTCAGTGTCTTGGCACACTTCCTGCGGGGGCCAGGGATTAACCCACCGACCTTCTGATTACTAGAGGATCACCTCAGCTCCTAAACTATTCTGCCCTATTTCACGATGTTGACACAAAATGGCATCCACAGGGTTTTTCGTCCCGGGAGATCAGGCTCACCCTGCTTTAGCTGTGTGTGAATCTTACCTATAGTGGCAGCTAAATGGCACACACACCCTGCAGAGACCTCACAGGGTCTGGGGACAACGGGGTGCCGATTCTGCAAAGGTTACCTTTATTTCTGACATAAATAACATTGAGACAGATGAGCGCTCCCTGTCACTGAGCACCACAAGCAGAATAGATGAGTCTGCAATAGCGGCACGCTGCCGTACCTTGTGAAAACAATGCATACATCCATACACAAGTATTGACATTATGCTATTACAGCATGACGTAACGTGAATATCTACAAATCCAGCAAGTTCCTGAATACACAATACTGAAACTGACCTTTCCTACTGGATGGGAGAATCACATCACATCCCATATTGGCCAATCAGCAGTGGCTTGTCACACTGTTTCCAGGGTGAGAGCTGCATTAAATATTGATTCTGAGCAGCGAGATTTACATCACGCTTTTTAAATTGCATGTCACCGAACAC
>OMLC01024151.1:1237-12973 GCA_900302585.1 Regalecus glesne | reverse complement strand
GTCATGTGTGAAAAAAAGACTTGATATTTAATGGAGTTCCAAATATTTATTTTCAATCACGGCAAATATACCATAGCACCTGGGAAAGAATATTACAAATGTTTACAATTGTTAAACTTGACCATCGTCTTGGACATCATGTCATTGTGGGTGCTAGTTCTATGCCGTTTATCCTCAGAACTGTTTGTGGTGTGACGATAACTGTAAAAACAAAAGGATAGCACAAAATCAGTTTTGGATTCATAATGCTGCCCATGTACATTAATTAACTGTGACAGAACCCTGCACTGCTACTACAGCATTTCTCACTTCTTCAGCAAATTGCATAAATCACCAGTATGTCTACTACAACGATCTATGAATGAATGAATGAAATATTTTTTTAAATTTCCAACAAAGATAAAAACACAAATATATCTGTTAAATTAACATATATGCATACATGTATATAAACATACATATACATACACACATACTTACACACGGAGGATAGAAAAAAATCAACAACAAAAAGAGAAACAGATAAAGAGGTGAATCAGTTCAGCTGGATCAGAAGTTTATTGAGAAACGTTTCATCACTCACCAGGTGACTTCTTCAGTCTGAGCTGAAGACAAACATCCCCCTCCTTATAAACAGTACCTTGATGCCACACAACAATAGGCTGGGTTCATATGAGAGTTGGGTGATCAACTGCACATTCAGTGACAATGGGCACCATTCACAGAGGATTGGGGAATGTTCGCGATCACGGCATTGTAAGACGCCGATAGGTGTACTCTCAGGCCACCTCCCCTATTCAACGAGGGTCGCTCCCTCTTCACGTAAATGGCCTCCTTCACCCCCCTCTCAAACCAGCGTTCCTCCCTATCAAGGATGTGAACATCATCATCTTGAATGAGTGGCCACTCGCCTGTAGGTGGGTGTAGACCGCAGAGTCCTGACCTGACATGTTGGCTCTCCTATGCTGCGCCATCCTCTTAGCCAGCGTCTGTTTGGTCTCCCCGATGTACAAGTCACTGCAGTCCTCCTGGCATTCAACAGCGTACACTACGTTACTCTGTTTGTGCCGGGGGACCCGATCCTTGGGGTGGACCAACTTTTGACACAGTGTGTTCAGGGGTTTGAGAGCAGCCAGGATCCGAATTGAAAAATCAGAAATTCAACCATTGTATAAAAAGACCCCACGCAAGTGAGGGGTCTGTTTTACGATTAGTCCCCACGGTGTTGGGTTGGACACAGTCTTAGATGGAGCTTGGTGGGGGGGGGGTTAAGGCCGGATGGCCTTCCTGGCGCGGGGGTTCGAACCTGCTGCGTCTGCCTCGTCAGTGCTTGAAGTAAGCTCTCTAACCACTGAGCTGGCCGCGGCCCCATAAAACGAGCCCCTGTCGGTCTGCTCCAAAAGTCTGCCCAGGCCCACAGCCCCAGCAGCATCTTGTATCACAAGAGTAAAGTTGAGAAGTGATACACACGTTACTCTGAAACACTTCATTTGATTGTTTGAAATCTCCCTCATTGGGGATTATCATCTGTGGCATAGACACAATGTCAGTACAGTCACGTCCTCCTGGGGGTCAAACTCAGGAGAATAAAAGAAAAACCAAAAGCATGCCCGTCAGGTTCTGCGTCTTAGGCCCGTTGAGGTTTGTGCTGGAGAACAGTAAGTGAAGAATCTGTATTCGGGAGATGTAGAGAAGAATGACACTTCATGAGTCATTATTGGATAGTATGGATTAACTCAGAGGGAATATGTTCCCATAAGGTCAACACAAACTGGGGGGCAGATATGGAACACTGACACCTCTAGATTGCTAATGATTGGGTGAATAATTACCACATTTTCCATATCAATCGGTCGACTCAAGAGAAGAAGGGAACCCCCTTTTTAAAAACACGTCTTCCTAAATAGATGTTTCCTGATTTTGCTATAGAGAGGAACTGGTCTTGTCTGTTTCGTCCACGGGGGTTAATTCTAGGTGCTCTGGTCTTTCGACTGGGCCCCGATAGTTAAAGTCAACTCGATTGCATCGATTTTAATGGCCGATTATCTCTGGTGATAACTTGCAGAAGAGTGTCATAGATGTTCAGGTCATGTCAGGCAGCAACGTTCCCTTCCATCGGTTTCATGACGCTATTTCAATCTCTTCCCTACAACATTTACAACGTGTAATAGGAGTGCCCCACACACCCCAGAACTTGCTTCCTTGTGTTAATTCCGCTGCAATAGGACCATACCTCTCCCACTCCTCTTGCATTTGGCAGTTCCACTTAGCAACCATCACCCCCTCGTGTGAGTCCGTTAATTGACTTGTTTGTTCTACGAAAGCCCGCATCTGTTCGATCACAACTCGTCGCTTCCCTGCGTTTTAAAAAGCAAACGCAATTGAGCACTTAGTTACTTCGATAAGCCCTTTCAGTTTAGCGCACCGTTACACTCTTTGGTTGCGATCCCTCTTTCCCCTTGAGCGGCTGGAGCTTGCGTTGCATGCCGGTACCTGCAGTCCTTGCTCCTCCCAACTCGCCACCCTTGAGTCCTGGGCGTGGATAGCCAAACACTACATATCCCATGGTGGTCGTCCACCCTCTGCCCCTCTCTCCCACCAGACTGGAGACAGGAGATACGGTACGGACTGTCTTGACGACCCCCCTCCTCTCCCCCCCTGGACTTTTAGAAACGAAAACCGTCGAGATTAGTGAACAGCGGCGAGCGGTAGAGCCAAAAGGCAGGACGCTTACGCGAGTCGCAGCGTAACATCGGTCCCCCTGTGCCGTTTGGACGGACGGGTCCGCAACTGTTTGTGTCATTGGACATCTTATCTTGCTCGCTAATTACCTTTAGAATTATTCAGGGCTTTTTCTCTGAGAGGGTGAGTCTGGGGGAGAGAGAGAGAGAGAGAGGGGATCGATTCGAGTCGGAATCACGAATGCCTTTCAACATTCAACTGCTTCTGCGAAGGGCCGATGCGAGACGGGAGCACTCAACGTCGGTCGGCCGGAGATAAATACAGTAGCCTGCCTAAACATGTAAGCCACTGTGAGTAATGCGGAGGCTTCGTGGAGACTTTGCTGCGCAGGGATCTGACATTTATTCGCGGTGTTGGACATTGGAGTTGAATATTGTTTTGCCCCTCTTGTGTGGCGGCGACCCTTCCACTGCTAGACGATCCGTAAGTTCAGTGTTACCCACCCCCCTGTTTGTTGTCCAGTTGGCTACTTTTTGCAGTATTTTAAAAAAAAAAAACCAAAACCTTATTCAGATATTTGTGAGTAACTCAGTGTAGGCACCGCCAGAGGATCCGTAGCGTTGTATTTATCGGTTGGTTAACATTGACCGGGGGGGTTTTGTTTGTATACCACGTCACTGACAATGTCGGTGTACCTGGCTTGTGTGTGTGTGTCTCTGTGTGTGTATGTGTGTGCGTGTGCGTGTGGACCCACACCGCGGAATGGACAGTGCAGTTTTGTTCGGCCGTTCTCTGATGTTCGGCTTTCGACGGATGTTGACTGCCTCATCGGCGAAGATGTGACGGACGCGGCGGCAGTTTTTTTCCACATTGTGCTCCGACAAGCGCGAATCGGCGACGCAGCCCGAGCATTCGATGTGAAATTCTCATGTCAGTGGTGTCCTCAGACGTCAGTCTCCACACATTTATTTATTTTTTAGGGGAGGGAAGAGAGAGAGAGAGGGGGGGGTTAAGAAAAACGACCCCCGTACTCGCACGTTATTGTGCTCGCAGGAGACCCAGGGCAATGCCCGTTCAGCCCGATCATGTGCTCGTCTGTGGTTAGACCGATCACCTGAGAGGCAATTGTCATCCTCTCATTATGGTGACTGTTCGCCATCTCCAGCGAGCGACCCGGAGCTCTCCAGAGTTTTTCCAGTGTTGTTATTGACGCAGACACGAACTACCGTGCGAACGTCCGAATGCCCTAAAATACACGTGTTATCGATCATATTCCTGCTTACTTAACTCGATTCAATAATGACATTGAGACGTGTCTCTTTTGTGCCTGTGGGCTGGACAGCGAGGGAGCTGACCGACCGGGTGGGAAGTAGGGCTCCAGTCGAAGTCATAAGAGATTCGTTTCTCCAAATCTGTGTTACCTTACCGGCTAAGGGCGATCTCGACTTTTGTTTTGACTGTGTCGTGTTGACCCACTGTGTGTGCGGACTGTTGCGATTTTGGCCTCCGCCGGAGCAGACGAATACCCGAGCGATGTGGCGGAGTAGACCGCGTTTCTGCAGCACAAAGACAAACTAGCTGTAAGCAACATGATGTTATACGGTAATGAATGCACACCCTCCTTGCATTCAGCGGTAGCTGCATCGCCGTAGCCTATTCACTCCCCCTCGCCCGCAAGATTCGAGCGGAGATGCTGTGCCCGGGGTTGTCAGCCGCTATGTGGATTACATTAGCAACGATCCGCTAACTGGAGTTTTAAGACATTTCTTGTTTTCATTGGATCTATCGGGGTTTTCTAGTTTTGTCTCTGAGGCACTGGGTCTCCGCTCACCTCTCTTGCTGCTACCACACCAGGGGGGATAGCTGTGTGTGTGTGTCTGTGTGTGTGTGTCACCAGCATTAACTGGGGTGGGGGGCTTTGGGATGTCATCAAGTTATCACAGCTATTTGTTTATTACCAGGCTCCATGTTGTACATCATTAGGAATGCTCTACTTGGAAAAGTACCCACTTTCCGCGATGCTCCACTGTCACCCTCCTCGTTTAAATGGTTGTTTTCCAAAGGGGAACACTGGATTGTAATTTCCTCTGTATTCCAGGCGTTTTCTGTGTTTCATGCAGAACCGATGAGCGGTTGCATCTCCAGACCCTCAGAGAAATAACGTTGATAACGAGGGTGGGTGGGCTTATCCTCCTCATATATATAATCCAATAAGCGTGACTGCCACAGTCTTTCCAGTAAAAGATGCCGATGTAGTCCACCAGGATGGGCCAGGACTTTGCTTAGGCTCCAGAACTTAAGCTTAGGTGGGTTGAGTGAAATGATCTAGTGGGTTATTCTGATTGTCCTGTACATCCAGGCACAGTCCATCTAAGAGTAATGTGCAGGGCTCGGTCAGACGTGAACGTGTTCATATTACCCATGCAGAGTCATCGGGCAATATTACGTTGAGCCATTGATGCTTCCTATTGCCACCCCTCATTTCACTCACTGAATGTCTCCTGAAGACGAGACGTTTCCACACAGTGAGCTGACTGAGGGACAGCCACTGCCAGATAGATAACGTTCCCTCTTTGGAATATAATAGCACTAAAAGGAAAAAAAAAGTAGAACAAATCTGTTTATCAATTTGATCCTCTTCACATTGTTCTACACTGTAATCTTGGTGTGTTGAGGAAATTGTAACATCCGACCTTGTCTGGATTATTGAGCATGCATCAGGACATCTGGCCTAAAAGTTCATCTTGCATACAGGGAATTTTAAATGTGCCTTGTGTCTTTCATAACTGTGACCTATTCCTTCGTGAAAAGTAAAAGTAAAGCCTTTAACTAACACGTCGTCATCATCATCATTGATCAAACCTCCTGTTTTCTCTCTTGTATTCTACAGCCCATCAGCGTAGCTAAAGGAGAATTCTCACTTGACCGACTGAGAACCCCCTCCTCTTGAGGGATGCTGTGCTAAGAAACACTTATGCAGGTAATTGTTTGCTATTGTTGTTAGATTGTTAGATTAACAGCATTTTTCACCATTTTATCTAACAACCAGTGGGCTCATGAACTTCTCTTCTTACTCAGGTGGATCCTACACCAATGAATGTAGGGGATGGAGGCACGGTGAGCAGAGAGATCAGTGCTCCAAGTAAAGTGTCTGCTAGTATGGTGGGAAATCCCCCTCAGACGCTCCCCCCTGAGCTCAGAGGAGATGTCTCCCTCAGTCAGCAAAACAAGAGCACCCCAACATCGGACTCCAAGACAGCGAAAGCTTGCCTGGACTCTACTAGTTATAACCACACCCCTGAGGTCCCCTCACCTCAGCAGCTGAACAATGCGCCGACATCGGCCCCTTCCCTCACCAGCTCTGATAAGAGAGCGGACAAAAAGACAGAGGTCCCTAAACTTAAGGGGGACGGTCCAGCGATCTTTCCCACAGCACAGTGGGCAGGTGGTGCAAAGATCAGCCTGGAAGACTCGCTCAGCCCCAGTCACAGCAATGTGTCATCCAGTAAGAAATCACATACACCGACACATGCAACAGTGATGAAGCTTGCTCCTGGGCTTCAGGGCTCCACCCTATTTAAACCAAGCCAGTCAGTTGCCTTCCTTCCATCCACCAACTTCTCCTCCCCAGTTTGTAAGATTACTCTTCCACCAGCACTGGGTCAGATCGCAGCACTGAGAGACGCCACTGTCACTCAGTTCCAGAAAGAAATTCAGCCCCAAAGCTCAAGCGCCGGAGGGACCTCTTTTCTTCGGACATACCCTTATCCATTTTCAGTAGGTCGGACTCCTGGAACAGAGAAAAAAGCCAGCACGTCAACATCCAAATTAAAATCCAATCCAGCATCCAATAAGAGCACTAAATCCGTAGGAGAGCATAAGTCCCTGGCCTCCGTGGTGGCCTCACCAGCTATAGCACTCCCACTGCAGCACCCATCATTAGGTTCTGCACCACCAACCCGCTTCACGATGTCTCCCACCGCTGCCATCTGCTGTGGCCCTGCGCTGGCCAGTATCACCACTCAGAGCAGACTGCTGAACCACGTGGAGAAAAGCCACATTGTAGACAAGACGTCCGTAGGTTGTCTAAAACCGAAGGCTCCATCTGCTTCTGAGGACCATGAAGCCGCTTGCCCGGTTGAACCGAGGGACGTGCCTCTAGATTTATCCGCAAAGTCAAAGCGTCCAAAATGCACGAGAGAGCCTCCGAATCCAGCAGCTGCAGTGGAGCATCATTATAAAGAGTCGAATCAGAGAGAGTCCCTCAACGCAAAGAGGCCTCACATCACAACTTTTAGTTCGGCTGTGCAATATCCGGTCTTACCCAATACCCACAGAAATGGGTCTCATCAAAAGCAATCAAATAGGGCCTCGAATCACCAGGTCTTAGAGCCGAAGTCGTCCTGGGGCAAAGGGTCCTCTCAAGACTCCATAAAAAGCATCCCTGGAACTTATGTGGGCGTGGCTAGTCCAATACTGGCCTCTACTCTGCGGGGCAAAGACGGAAAAGGGAATTTTGCAGATGAATTTCAGAATTTTGCAAAACAGGAGTTTATTTCTATCATTGATCAAGGAGAACATTTGGCCTCGAGAGGTAAGAAGCCATCTTATTTAATGAAGGGCAATCAGCCTGCTCATAGTATTAAGCATGTTAATAGCATTAGCCCAGCTATTACTAGCTGCCCCTCCAAAGGAGCCCTAACATCTGCCTTTCTGGGCTCTGCCACTCCTCAAATTCACCCAAAGTCTGGAACTGGCAAAGCAACGGTGCCGTATTCTACCAACACCGTCAGTCCAGCATGGCAGCAATCAGCTCTTCCCAACCAGGGCGTTTCAGTTCAGAGAAAAGTTAATCAAGGATCTCCAAAAGTCAAGGTCACTCCAAATTCAGGGGGCCCGAAGTTTCAGAGTGGCCAACCCGGCACATCCAAAAGAGAGGATGACAAGTGGGAGAGGATTAAATCTCCCCTATCTAACCTTGAGTCCATTGTGAAGCAGAAAACCCTTGAAACAACAGTGATGACAGGTGAAGGCTACCCTCAAACTGTACCTGTTGCATCTAGAAAAGCCGATGCCGTGACTCCACATATTAGAGGTCAAGACACTCAGTCCAAGCAGGCTTCGACTTTTGAATACCCACCCTGCAGGCCCGTGGAGAAGAAAGAGGGAACACTGCTGAGTGTGCCATCTCAAGGAGATTCATCTCAAATTTTGAACCGACTTGAGATGTCGAGTGCCACTGAGCCCGGCCATGACGTGTCAGAGCTAAATACCAATCAGGGAGAACGCGTGGGACTACAAGACAAGCAAGGTGCCTCAAATCCTCCTTCCCAGCCTCACGTGTTCGGAGGCAACGCATCAACAAACGGGAACAGGATGGAGAGTAAACTGGCCCAGGTGTTAGAGGGGGAGATACTGAAGAAAGAAAGTGGGGCACCTGAAACATCCCCCAGTGAGAAATCCGAACCTATGGTTCTGTCCATCCTCGCCGGGCAGAATGCAGGGGGCAGCGGTGAGGCTGAAAGGAAAGCAAACGGAACCAAAGAGGAGCCGCTAACCAAAGCAAAAGCTGTCGTCAGACAAAAGAAAGTCAGTCCTAAAAAGCCGGCTAAAGAGAAGTCTCCATCCCATCCGCAGAAGAAGGCCGCCGGAACGTCAAAGAAACGGCCAGACAAGGAGAGCCCTCAAGTCAAAGTGGCGAGCCCCAGAAAGGTAAATCCCACGTACGCTCGATTCTCTCTGCAGAATCTCAGCCTACATTCCAAGTGTTGAAGACGGTCGATAGTCATGTTTTGACCCATGGCTTCATTTCGAAGTAAAGTGTCTCCCATTTGCAGTAAGCTCCTAATCTCATGAAGGGTCTCATTCTGTTGTATGCGCTCCATCACCATGAATGCCTTGTGATCAGTTGTGTCTCACTCGGTCTTCCTGTGCCCTTCAACAGAAGAAACAATGTGCGTATGTGCAGGAGCAAAGTTTATCATCCAGCAAACTTCCCTCGCTGAACAAAGAGGAGATTCCAAAGGGGAAAAGCAGCCCTGACAAACTGGAGCAGGCCCCTCAAAGCAAACCCGGTGAGTCTTTCTCGTTCTCTCCTCGCTGTCTCAACAGTACTGTGATATGTGGTCACCTTGAAAGGATTCTCCTCACGTCACTCAAAACGTTCATCCATCTAATCTGATCACCAAGCCACAACACACTGAGGAGCCGTCGGTTCGGAATGGCACTCTCAGTCGCATCCGATATCTGCAGTGCTTTGTGGAGCTTATGGTTATAATTACGTTATTGTGGGAAACTTGGAGTAATTATTGCACATATTTGGGTGATTTTCCTTTGGTCAATCACCTGTAGTTGTTTAAGTGAGCAGACGACTCCACATTGTCTGCCCATGGCTTTTATTACTCCATGCTTTGTAGTCTTGAGTTTAACAAGTGAATGTGTTTAATACCGTACAGTTAGTGGGAGCGATCCTAAGATTCCAGAGACGCCAGTGTCTCTCAAAAACTGTGGAATACCCAGCAAGGAGCCTAAAACACCAGAGAGCTCCACCCCGAGACTAAGGCGTGGCCGACGGCGAGCCGATGAAGCTCAGCTGGACCACTGGGGCTTTGCAACACCTTCTCCCCCACCCTCTGTGACTCCTCCTTCACTGCCCTCACCCCCACCTCCTACCCCTCCCTCACAACCTACCCGCCGCCCCAGAGGGAGGCCGCGGACCAACCCTCTGCCAGAGAGGGGCGGCCAGGCCAAGGCCAGGACACCCGGCGGTGAGGGAGAAAGCCCTGTTCGCAAGAAACGCAGGCGCTGCCGCAACAGGAAGTATCAGACTGGGGATTACATCACAGAGAAAGATAAGGTGGAGGATGGAGAGAGGAACGAGGGATCCGACTCCCCAACGCAGGACAATGGCATAACTACAGGTACCTGACTCTCCCTGATGAATCACTTGAAGTTAATCTCCCCTCATCCTACAAATTACAACCAAGACTTGACCAAACATGCACCTTTAGATATTAAGAGAAGAATGGCCATTGGCAAATATCACATATGACCTTCTCAACAGCCTGTGTAACGCCATACACCATACACTATGATGTTCTGGAAGTTGTGATCCTTTGTATTTTGTCATGGCTTCCTCTCTCTATCAAAGCTGATGACAGGATCATGACAGTATAACCTGTTGTAAAAAAAGTGCATGTCTTCCCTTTTTTTTGGGGGGGGGGCAGCATAGCTCAGTGGGTAGAGCGGTTGTGTGGCAATCAGAAGGTTGCAGGTTCAATCGCGCATCTGCAGAAAGCATGTCGAGGTGTCCTTGAGCAAGACACTGAACCCCTAACTGCTCCCCGAGCACCATACGTTGGCAGCTCACTGCTCCTATATAATAGGACGGGTTAAATGTAGAGAATTCCACATTTCTCCTTGTGAGACCGATAAGAGAATCTAAAAAAATAAAACTATCCATGCTGCACATATTGATTTTCATCATGTCTTCGTTTGCATCCTTGGCCGGAGTATAATGTCAAATTTACATAAAGATCATCTGTGAAATCCACCATTTGTCTCTTCATTTTGATGCCTCACACGATTGACGGTGCAACCTCTGGAACTCTCCTATTTCATTTCAGAGTCACATACAGGGCTCTGCCCGAGTCTTGGTCCCCCTAGTCAGGATGCTGCTCTCCAGAGACCTTCATTGACACGCTCAGGGTCAGTTCGCTACCAGGAAAATGAGACTTCTCCAGGGTGCATTGACAAACCTTCAGGGAAGAGGAAGTTCAAAAGTAAACACTTGTGTGACAGCGACGATCAAAAGGTAAGATTCTCTCTGCAGACTAAACGATGTACTTTTTCATGATGTTTTGCGGGCAACCTGCTAAACATAGACTGGTGAAATAAATTGGCTTACACTGCCCTCTTGTGGCTACAATGACTGATGGCGTCTACTTTACTTTTTATCCTCCTAATTTGTTTTATGACTGGTTGTCCTAGCCAATTTCCTTGGGTAGACTTTTCCATTCGATTCTACACAATTTGTCATTGCCTCTAAAATATTTATTTTCTAGTCCAAGACCAAACGCAGCAACCTGGGCAAGCGCAGTGCCCCATTCCCTTCAGACAATGACAACACTACGGCCAAGAAACCCGCCTCCATCTCATCCTCTCCAAAGGCCCCCTCAACCCCCCCATCCAATAATAAGAAAGGCTCATCAGGTAAAGGGGGTGCATCAGAGTCGACACCCAAAAGACCCGTCCCTCCTGAGGTTCGTCGGCTGATTGTCAATAAGAATGCTGGGGAGACCTTACTGCAGCGGGCCGCCCGACTGGGATACCAGGTAAAGTCCCGTCAAATCACCCCAGTTGATAATATTTCTTTATTAGAATCAGAGATTTTTAGACTCTGATCTGTCATTTACAGTTAGTCAGCTTGTTGGTGTGGGTTCTATTTGGCCCATCTCTGGAAATGACATGAGGAGACTTTATAAAAGTCACTAGCCTCATAGAAATCCCCTTTTAATTATAGTTATAGTTATTATTATTATTATTATTGCTATCTTTTTTTAATTTGATTTTACTCTCATGCACTTTCACTGAATTACTTCTAAAAAATCTTTCATACCGGCAAAGAAAGCTCCTTTCTCATATTATTTTACAATTAGGTGAGGTGCTGTTTTATTTTCTCTGTTTCTTTAAATGTTTAGTGTTATAGTGTTGTACACTTTGCAGACATTGATTTACAAAACTGCTTCATAGATGCAATTCATTTTTCTTTGATTCTTTAGGACGTAGTCCTCTACTGTCTAGAGAAGGATGTACGGGAGGTCAATCGCCGTGACAACGCCGGTTACACAGCACTCCATGAGGCTTCTTCTCGAGGCTGGACTCAGATCGTGGAGATGCTGCTGAATCACGGGGCTGACGTTAACTGCAGCGCGCAGGATGGGACACGGTGAGATGCTTAACACATCACTGCTCTTGGCATAACTTGAAACAGCTGTTCTCGATTTATTAATAGAAAAAATATATATATTAGATATTTTATTGAATGTTTTAGTC